>BEXV01002279.1:40871-61517 GCA_003118195.1 Hemicentrotus pulcherrimus
CAGAACCTTGCAGATGCTTGATGCTAGATGATCAACCTTTTCTGATTGATTCCACAACGTTTCTTTCACAATGCAATCACATGACCATAACTGGTCTTTACCTTTAATTGGCACCTACCCACTCTCCATCTTTTTCTGTAGTACTGTGCATGGCAAAAGTAAAACCTGTAGGAAGGTGGATTATGGTCAGTTGGGTTAATGTGAACTGTAAATGTAACAATTAAATATATAGACCTGTACAACAAGAACAAAAAGTTAAAATGTTAAAATGTGGAATAACAGGATTTTTGAAAGTCTCATACACACACAACCAGTGCATTTATCTTAATCACCTTGGAGCAGCACTTACACAGGAAGAAGAACAAGAACTCTCGTCCTAACTTGGATGACATATATGTGTCAGAAAGTACCCCGTAAAAATTGATTAAAAAGAACCTACTGTGTTCTACTGTCCCACTTTGATTGATTTCAGATCTGTGTCTCCGGTAGAGTGTATCACTACATTGATGGACGTAAGACGTGGATGTCTCATGTAAGATGTGCCCAGAGGGAGGAGGAACAGAACCTGGAAGCATATCAGTACTATGGGGAAGTCTACTTCCGAAGTACAAAGGTCATCGAACCAGGAAGGGAACTGAGAGTGTTCTACAGCGAAGACTACATGAAGTATGTTGGAGGCAAGACTGGATTAAATGAACTTGGGTTTAACCAGGGTATGTAGTGCCACAATCTACCATACAGTATATTTTATTGGATAAATTTTCAGTTGGATTAAAAAGTGTTATTCATGTTCTACTTAGCAAATAATTAGTCAAGTAATCTAGATATTTGAATATTAGTTTCAGGCAAACTGGAGGGGAGAGAAAAGGAAAGATTTCTGGCTAGGTGTATCTATCACACGTCATGAAAAAAACAGTATACATGTAAGGTGTTTGAAAATAAAACAGGACCTATCGACCTGGCCTTGATGGACTACACATACATATTAATGAGGATTGAAAGGAAGTCATTGAAAATGAATTTTAATTTTCATTCAATGTTTCAGACGCACAAAAGTTCCAGTGTAGCCTGTGCGAGGACCTGTTCTCTTCATCCAAACTATTCTTGAGACACATCCGATTGGAACACACTGATGGTAAACCTCATGACAAGCTTCCCTTGGTGATACAAAAGAAAAGAGAGAAAAAACATGTCAGGCTTAAGATCAGCTCCAAACATCTGTTTAAGACCAAGAAAAAAGCTAGGGAGCAGGAGGAGTCTGATTTAAAGTGTGCAACCTGTGGGAAAGTCTTTCTTTCCTCTGGCAGACTGAAGGCCCATGAGATATTCCATGATTACAACCAGGACCACACTTGTCCCATATGTGGGAAGAGACAGAAGAATGCTCAGACGTGGGCAAAACACATGAACCTGCATAAACCAGCGAGCGAAGCCAGGACCCACAAGTGCAATGAATGCAACGGAAGGTACAAATCCAAATCCGCACTCCGTAAGCATCGACATCAGGTCCATGGATACCCTTGCCGGCTTTGTTCGGAACGGTTTTCTAGAATGAAGGACTGTAAGACGCATGAACAGACGCACCATGCTTTCATACCACCGCACGCCGCAGAAGAATATCTTGTTGCAGAACTCTCTCCTGATGAGCCGAAAGACATGCTTGGTAAACGTGCCAATTACTACCAACATAGGTTCAAGTGCCGCTATTGTCCAAAGAGATATAGTGACCATAACACTGTCAGGGTGCATGAGAGAGAGAACCACACTGGTGAAGGAACCTTCAAATGCAGTCATTGCCCAAAGGTTTATACTTGCGAAAGCCGTCTTAAAACTCACCTCTTGTTCCATGAGCAGACTCGCATATACCACTGCACATTCTGTCCAAGCAGCTTTGCATCGGAAAGTGCCCTCAACAGTCACCAAGGAGAACATACTGGACTGAAGCCAGTCAAATGTGATGTCTGTGGCAAAGGATTCAGAACTAGGAAGCATTCCCTTGCACATAGGCGTCGTGTTCATCAGGAACGTCCAAAGCGTTTCTTCTGCTCCTACTGCAATTTCGGGTTTGCAGAGAAGGGCGATTTTGACAAACATGAGCAGCGGCACAAGGGCATTAGACGATACAGTTGTAAGGAGTGTGGAAAGCTCTTCACCTCAAATACATCTCTCATAGCTCACATTCGAGCATTGCATACCAAGGAAAGACCATTTTCGTGTGAAATATGCGGGAAAACTTTTGCCTTGAATTTCAAATATACATTACATATGGTTAGACATAATGTACAGGTAAATGGTAGCAGCTTACAGCAGCAATGAATGTGTAATGATCACTTACTTGCACATGAAAAAATATCTATGAATTCTCATCCCTGTCCCAGATATTTTTGTATCAAGGTATCTTCTCCCAGCTTGGAGGTTGATTGCAACATTTCTCGAAACATCTCTGTTTTCTGCTACCTAAGTGCACTCCGTCAGTGTCATTCTACACCATGTCTTAATGTTCTCCCTCCCAGTTCGTTGTTGATTTACCTCTCGGTCTGGTACCTTCTACCTTTCCTTCTAATAGAGAATTCATTTCATACCCTGTAATAATAATATCATGGAGAATTCATTTTAAACCCTGTAATACTGGTAATATTTTGTTATCCTTTTTTCTCAGAGACATGTAGATCATTTCATATTGTGTGTGTCTCTACAACTCTCAATGGTATACTATAAACTATATCTCTGTATATTTCCGAAAATATATTATTTCAATTATTTTTCATAAAAGGAAACAATTTGAAGAAAAATATTAAAATGAACAAAAATATCTCATGCTGTAACTGATTTTTTTCTTCTTTTCTTTCTCTCTCTCCCTTTATTGCCTGACTTAATCTTTTTGTAATGTCTGTTGTGTTGTATGCATGTTGTATGAGTGGGTGTATCATAAACAAATAAATTGCTTTGAAACTCCACGAGACAACCTATTACAGTATTGCTTGGAATAAAGTTGACAGTCTCACACTGTGTCACGCGTGAATGCATGCATTATCCCATAGACCTTGGTGTGACTTGGTGGTAATGTGTCAACTTTATTTCAAGCAATACTGTATCCACATATCTGGATGACAAAATCAATTTCAAAATGTTTCTTTGCTTATTTCTCTGCTTTCTAAATGAAATTTGTTATTCTTATAATTTTTCTATTCTACAGGAGGTTTTGTTTGATTATGTGAAAATGTTTGTTTAGTCATTATAACATGATCATTTCAATATGACCTTTGGGAAGGGTAAAGTGAGAATGAGTGAGGGGGGGGGGAGAGGGGAGAGAGAGAGAATGGAATACCCAGTTTTGGTATTTGGTCAAGAATTTGGTTCAAATTTAAATATTGGAAGCAGATGCGATTTTACAATGTACAAGGATCGTTGTCCGTACGTTGAAATCAAGTCTTAAGTGATGAAATTGTATTTAAAGAAGAAACTCTTTACGTTCTACAGCGCCCTCTCAAGGCTGATATTACTTTAGCTTTAAAACAATGTTTCTTGACTGCAATTGACCGATTTGCTATTCCCATTTGGAAATTATATATCAGAACTGTATATTCTGGGATTGTCATGGTCGAGCTACCATGGAATGGCCTTAGGATCGAGCTGTTTACAATATTTGAAATATACCGGGGAACATGTTAATGAATAAGCAAATGCTAAATCAAAAATATGAAAGGAAACAGATTTAAAAAATTGTAAGACTAAGAGATGGGGAAACCAGTAATTCTAAAGAAACCGTTTGGAGCTCGATCTTCTCTCTTGCTCATATCTTTTCATCAAACTAACTAACAAATTTCCCTTTTGTTTTGTTTCATGCAAGATACTCTAATTTTGACATATTGTTCGGATATGGTTATGAAGAGAATGCATTTTTAACTTCAAATCAGGACAAAACGATAGGAAAACTGGTGATAAATTGGCCATCTCGTGAAATAAGCCACCTCTCTAGTCCCGCGCGCGTCTCTTATGTGTACAAAGTCTATGGAAATTCAATGAGTCCACCGCCTCGGACTAAATGAACGCAAGTCAATGGAGGAGAGACCTATTTCACGATAATGCCGATAAATTTGACTTTGTATGTTGTACCTAATGTCCCTATATTATTTCAATTTTATGTTTTGCTTAATTTGCTCTTTATATCGAAAACTGCGTCGCAGACGTAGATCTAGTGCCAGTTAGTAAATTATGACTGAGCGAGTGCAGTCAGTGGGACCTTTGTCGCCCACGCGGCGGGCGGGCGCCCGCGAGGCTGTTGATGTACTGGGCGCTGCGTTGGGCGAGTGTGCAGTGCAGTGTGAGAGAGCTGGAGCTCGATCTCGACTGCCTCGAGAGAGCTGACCTGGAGTCTAGTCTGAGTCCCTGATATGTCCTAAATGGCACTGCACCGTACCCCCATATGACCTGTGTGAAAAGTGATGTAGAGTCTAGGACTAGGGCTAGATCTAGGTCTAAACAAAAAGTAAAATGCATTTGCAATCGCCCGTTCCCTCAGCCTACTGCAGTTGTGTCCTCTGCTAATTCTATATCCTTAATATATGGCCTGCTACACTACCTTCGCGCTTTGGAGTTCACAAAAAAATGAATGCTGACCTGTCACAAGAGTTTGCGTATTCGGTTCTGCTGGATTCCTGGAAACGAAAGTGCACAACAACCAGGCGATAGCTTGCACAATCATATTTTTGATTGACGCATTGGCGATGCAAAAAAAAGGATTCCCCAATGATTTTCTTGAAGTAGACCCCCTAGACCTTATTTTACATTGACTTTGTAGTTTTGTACAGAGACTTTCACATTATGAGCAATAAATCCTTGGGAACACGGACAACCCAAGTAGATGGTGAACTAGGGTTATATTCCCATACTAGGGAATCCATTCTTTGCATCGCTTACCGTTTGGTAACCCAACCCCCAGAGCGCCGATGAAAAAAAAAGTCCTCAAAAATGCAGCAGTCCTTATTTTGGGGGACACATTTTGTAAGCGTTTTTGAGGACGATCCTCCTTCTCGGACCAGCGCCCCTACTGACATTGCAGCCATCTTGGCAAAAAATTGCAGTATAGTAAATAGACCTAGGTCTAGTAAGTCCGGACGAGAAACATGTTATTTTTGTTATTTGGCCTAATATGTAGAGATTTATACATGTATTCCATTGAGAGCTTCATGGGAGAGTGGATTGCTAGTTATTACCACCAGTAATTTTTGCCAGGCTAATGATTTTTCTGTTTTCTTAATTTTTCAATTCTCTTTAATTATATCATAGTATATGAGCCATGGAAGGTAATTACCCACCTGGTTTCTACTGCCCTGAAGGGGATCAACAGGAAAACGGACAACATCAACAACCTTCGCAACAACCACCACCACACCAGCAACATGTTGCACCCTACCCCATGGAACTACCATACCACACAACCTCACAGCATCAGCCTGAGTTTCTAGTGGACCAGCCTCTGAGACCATTCCCTCCACAGCACCCTGGGGCGGCCACACTGAGATCTGTATTTCATGGTAATGGCTTTCAAATTTGAAATTCACTTTAGGCCTACATGTCATCGTCTTGATGCAAGAATTGCTTTAATTTTGATAGAGATTTAGATGCTGCTTGTACATGTATGTTATAGCATCCTAAGGAATCAATATTTCAATCTGGATTTTTACCATTAAAAGGAAGTTGATATTTTGATTTGCCATGGGATTCAATGTTCTCTTGTTCATGCTTTATCAAAATATTGATTGCTTTTAAAAGGGTGATTTATTAGTTTGTACTCACTTACAAATCTGTGAACCCTCCTCCCTCCCACCAAAAACAGGGGGAAATTGAAAGGGAATTCCACCAGCTTATGTATAATACATAAACATGGAAAGATAATACAATTTAAAAGCAAGCAAGCAGAGAAAAGAAAATAGCGCTTGTTTTACTTAGCAATATTTAAATCTGTCTTCACCCATATCTTTCTTCTGATTCATTCTTGAAAAAGAATCTACAGCAATACTTCCAAGCCCAAGTCTTGTGCAGCAAACTCGTCAGCAATCACCCTTCACTGCCAGAGGTCACAGGGTCAAATCTACAGCTCCGAGTCTGTCTGCAGCTTATGCCCCATCCGTCACAACTCATCAACCAGTCACAGTGAGCAATGCATCCCAGCCTCATGGTGAGAATTTGCTGCTCCAGTGAGTAGTGATTGTTCTGTAGTTCTTACCTGTGACATAGAATGGAAAACACTTAAATAACAGATTGTACTTAGTGCTCACAAGGGATATCACTGAGTAACCAATTATACAACTTTTTATAGTTGACTTTACCTTTGTTGGATTTCCCTGAAACTTTCATTAATTTTTTTTTTTTTTTTTCAGTTTTATAATGTACCGTATGCATGTGCATGGACTGGTCTACACACAAATCCCATTTTATCTTTATTAAGAGTAAGTTTATTTGATTGGTCTTATCAGGACAGAACTTTAATTCAGAGCTGGTAGTTTTTATATATTGTCTGTTTGAAGTCATGCATGCATTAAATCTTATAACCTAGCACAGTGTTACAGATATTATGATACAAGCCCTCAAACATACAGTTAAGTCCCAATTTATTTTGATCATTATTAATCATGATATATTCCTCACTTTCTATCAGGTGAGACAACTGCACCACCTCCTCGTAAGAAATCGCAATGTAAAGAACAAAGTCCTCCAGCCACAAACTCCTCAAACTCGGATACGGCCCAGCTTCTCATTGCTCTCAATCTCAAAAAGAATGCTATCATATCCTCCAGTCAAGAACTTCCAAAGGGCCTAATCTTCAAGGTGGCACCAGAGGGCAAGGTGGAGGGAGTGGTTGCCAAGGATACAATGGAGAAAGGGGTGGAGTTTGGACCATACACAGGAACACTACTTGATGAGGAGCAGGGATGGGCCAAGGACACATCATGGGAGGTAGGCCGTAATAGTGATAATAGGGACTTTTAGATTTACACGATGAGAATGGGGAATGCCACGTGTGACATCCTTTTAAGGCACTGCCGGGCACGGCCCAGTGCCTTAACACATTGTCACATGCGGCAGTCCACGCTCTCGTCGTGTAAATCTAAAAATCCCTAATAATAGTATGAATCAGATGTTTCTATACCACTCACATCCACCACCATCCAGAGTTTTATTCAATAAACAACAAAACCTCCACATCATCTTCCCTGCAATTTCTTATATTTCAAAAAGATAACCAGATTAGTAGTTGTTATGTTTTGTTATGATCACAGATCTGTAATCCAGGCGGAGTTTTCTTCTACATTGACGGACGTAAAAACTGGATGTCTCATCTGAGATGCGCAAGGAGTGAAGAGGAACAGAACATGGAAGCATATCAGTATTACGGCAATATCTCCTTCCGAAGCACAAAGGTCATTGAACCAGGAAGTGAACTGAAAGTGTTCTACAGCGAGGTATACAGGAAGTATGTTAGAATTCATACAAGACTCAATGATCTCAAATTTGACCAAGGTTTGTACTGCCACATTTCAGACTCTCCTTGGTTGACTTAAAATTTCTGATTTCTGATTAATTGACTCCTGTCTGATTTAGGTAACCAAATTCATGACTTCTACCCAACACTAAACCTAACCCTATATATGTCCTAAATATCCAATACAAACTTTAACTCATTATCTTTGATAAACTAAAAGCTGGACAAATTGTGACTGACTCTAATTTTAGATCACCATCATGGGATACATGGATAGCAATTATTGTACCATTTAACATGTATTTGTGTTCAATAAGTTTCATGACATGAAAAATGGTGCAGCAGCTTTTGTGATATTTGATAGATATAAAAGTGTACCTAGAACCTAACCTTGGTGAACACTCCATGCATGGGCCTGCTAAGATGTGGAGGAGTATTTCAAAAAAATCCTTAAAAAATTGAAAGGAAATATTTTCTCTCAATGTTTTTTTCAGATGCTCAGAAGTTCCAGTGCAGCCAGTGTGAGGGTCTGTTCACATCTTCCAAACTAATATTGAGACAAATAAGATGTGAACACACCAGCTGTAGACCAGATGAGATGTTCCCTGTCCTGACATGGAAGAAGAAAAGGAAGAAACCGGCAGAAATTGAGTTGACCTCTAAACAGCATGTCAGGAAAGAGAAACCAGACATTGACAAGAATGACAGTGACAAGAAAGAGTTGGTTTTCAAGTGTGGAACTTGCGGGAAGATCTTTCCTTCCTGCGGTAGACTGAAGGCACATGAGTTGTTCCACGAAAACAGCCAAGAACATGCTTGTCCTGTGTGTGCTGAAGGACAGGCGAATGCAAAGACCCTTGCCAATCACATGAAAAAACATGAACCCAAGTTCAACAAGTGTAAGAAATGCAACCAAAAGTGCAAAACAAAGACTGCCCTCAATAAACACGAGAGGGAAGTCCATGGGCATCAATGCAGGTTCTGTTCGGAACGGTTTTTCAAAAAGAGTGAATGTATGAAGCATGAGCAGACACACCAAGCATTCAAGTCTTTAAAGCCTGCTGTGAAGAAGCATGAATCACTGTCAAAGACTCAGGAATCACCTACAATGATCCACCAGCCATCTGAACCATCGCCGTCTGAGCCCAGAGACATGCTTGGTAAGAGCACCAATTACTACTTACAGCAACGACCCTTCAAGTGCCGCTTCTGTCCCAAGAGGTATGTTTTACGTAAAAAGGTAAATGAACATGAGAAGGAGTGTCATACAGGAGAAGCAGCATTCAAGTGCACCCATTGTCCTAAGGTCTTCACCAGCGAGGCAAGGATGATGGACCATGTGAAATGCCATGAGCAGCACCGCATGTATCGCTGCACGCTCTGCCCCAGAAGCTTCGCATCGGAGAGCGCCCTAAACAACCATCAAGGAGAACATACCGGACTGAAACCATTCAAGTGAGAAATCTGTGGCAAAGGATTCAGAGTTAAGAAAGCAGTCTATGCTCATCGGAGACGCATGCATCAGGAACAACCAAAACGATTCTTCTGCTCTGTCTGCGATAAAGGGTTAGCTGATAAAGGAAATCTTATCAAACACGAGAGACGCCACAAGGGCATCAGGCCTTACGTTTGTCTAGAATGCGGGAAAGCATTCACAGGAAATTGCGCCCTCACAGTTCACAAGCAAGCATTGCATACTGCCGAGAAGGCCTTTTCTTGTGAGATCTGTAGTAAAACCTTCTCTTTGAACCAGCATTACACTTATCACATGTTCAAGCATAGAGTACAAGGAGATGCTAGTCTATGTGAAATTACAAAGCAATGAATGTAACCAACTCAATACAGGAGCAGGGTTGTTATACAACACTGTTGTTACTAATACCAGCATTTTTATCGCTTTCTCTGTTATTTTTATAGAGTAAGCATTTCCTCAATGAGTCTTGTTTTTTTTACCACTCCCTTTCTTCAGGTCGGGATGAAAGATGTGATCGATGATATCATTATGAATGCATCGGTTTGTATATATCAAGTAGAGAATATTGATACAAGCATATCATAAAAATGCTCAGGGTTTCATCATTTTCATGGATGCTTGACTCACTGCTTGATTCAATATTTCATCTTTGTATTCAGAGTCAAAAGATAAATTTAAAGTGCATGTCTTGCCAGTTTTTCCAGAAAAAAATTATATCTAAAGTATTTTTTACTGCCTTTCTGAAAATGTGGACATCCATAGTATTATAAAACCGTACATGTTACTATTCTCCTAATACGAGAATTATGGAATTTTCATGTACAATATTGAAAGCTTGAATAAATTTACACATGACATTCAAGATTGGTTCATCAAGTTTGAAGGTAGATATAGCAGTATTTGTGTCTACTATCTACAGTGTAGATGGCAATGAAAAATTTAAAAGATGACTCGTGAAATATTAATACAGTTGTACAAGAGAAATTAAGAGAATTAATCTATACCATGTATGGAGAATTTATTTCATACCATGCAATATTTTGTCTCAGAGACATGTACCGGTAGACCATTTTATATTGTGTGTGTTGTCACTATACTCTCAATAGTGTAAATGATATTGGTATATTTTTTAAATATATGATTTGAAATAATTGTCATACAATGAAATACTGTGAAGGAAAATGATGAAAAGAACAAATTGTCATTGCCTCATACTGTCATTGTGATTTTATTTTACCTTTCTCTCTCTCTCTCTCTCTCTCTAATGCCTGAATTTAGAGTCTTATAATGTCCGATGTGTTTATGCATGTTGCATGATTAGGTGTAGATTTTTGTTTTTAATTCTGTGAAAAATATATTTCCAGCCATTATAACATCTCACGATGACCTTTCAAGAGGAATAGTGAAAATGAGCGAGAGAGAGAGAGAGAGAGAGAGAGAGAGAGAAAGAGAGAAAGAGAGAACTACAAAATAGTACACAAGAGAGAAATATGATTTTCTAGTCTGCATTTGTTTATTGACAATGCTAAGACAATCAACATCAATATTGAGGAGAAAAAAAGCTTCGAGCACACAAAAATTTCATTTGTTACATGTCTGTACCATGATTACCAAAATAATGTATGAGAACTGTACTTCAACAGAGCCATCTATACACAAAGTTCGGCCGACTTTGTTTCAGTTGGTCACAATATCATGGTGTATATTCTTTTAGTTTGTGCCTGCTTAACAAAGCCTTCACCATATTGTGCCCAACTCGAGCCGGGTTGTCCAAATTCTCCTACCGGTAATTAAATTTAGTTGGTGATTGAAACAGGGCTAAACTGAACATGATACTACAAAATAATACTGGCCAATAATCTAGAGCATCCATTATACATATATTTATCGAGACCCAGCAAATTTTTAAATATAGGAACCTTTCATGATTGCTTTCTCTCTCATAATCGTTTTGTAACGGTACTCGCAGCTTCTAAAATGATGTCAACATTATGCCTCAGTCACACCTTTGTGTATTTCTGCGTATTTCTGCATATTTCTGGCAAGTTGTTTTAACATTTATTTCTATTTCTTGATATCAAGAGTTAAATTCTAGATATCAAGAAATCAAATTCTGGATATTAAAGGGAGTGTGTCATGACGAGACTATGTGTCTTCCCCATGGCTCTACCAGGGGCAATTGGGTATAATACGACTGTGGACGACGTGACGCAGCATTCGCGTGCATGCAACATGTGCGAAACTAAAGCGTGAGGAAAACTCCAATCTGTTTTGCCAACTCCAGTGGGCACTGACCCAGTTTAGCAGGCACTGACCCAGTTAATCAAGTCCATTACTTTACGTGCAGTTGTCCAAAAGAAGACGTAGACGGCGTTAACCAGTTTTTGCCATGACACACTCCCTTTAAGAATTACCATTGCTTTACAACAGAAAACCAATTTTTGATTTCAAGAATTCCCTTCTTGATATCAAGAAATAGGAATAAATGTTATAACAGATTGCCATAAATACGCAGCGATATGCAAGCCAAATATGCAGAGGTGTGACCGAGGCATGTATGCTATAGCAGACCTTGTTTTTTCTGTGTTTTTTTTATACTTCACATGATTATCAAAAGTATGGTGACTTCATAAAGACATGTGTGTCCTGCTGGAATCAAATCCTTTACAGCAGCACCAGGATGAGATGTAATAAAAATAAGATTATTTTCAGGTTTAACAGTTCTTAAAATGCCTCGGTTACATAGCCTCAGTGTTAGTTAACAAGAGTGGAACAAAATTGTCACCAGGGCAAATGTTTTACAATTGTGTAGCCTACTCTCTGCAGGCAGAAAGATAATGCCCTATTAAAGGTACATACAAAACAGCCAACACAAAATATGGAATTGATGATACTGGTCTACTAAAACAATACAGCGAAGCATGAATAATGTACCTGGAGGTATTCCAATGTTCATAAATACAATATTGTAATTGTAATAATTGCAATAATAACATTCATTCATACTAAATTCAAATGTTGCTATAAACCCATCATTCACAGAAAAACTGGATTCAAATGCTATTCAGCACATACAGTACAGTGCACTCTGGCGTCTATACTCTTTACACTGTGTACATGCAACCTACACACATGTATTTTTCATAGCACTACATTGTACATATCTTTACCTACAACCTACCACCATAAGAACACATTCCACTTACAGCATTGTATGACTTCATACACAATTCATACATCCACCTATTTCTATGTACAACATTAAAACTATGTACAAGGATATCTATAATTTCAAATGGCTAGTTATTCTTTTGTTTTCATTGATTGCAAGAACCAAAACAATTATAATAAATTAATTCCATTACTGAAATTTTTGTCTATAAAGTTGATGTCTATTCACTAGTAAGGGCAGTGTTACACAGATTATCCTACAAATAATTCTCACAATATCACAAAGACGGTAGACCCCATACATTGAATGACCTGTAATGGAATACAAGTGTATATCCCACGAGCTGGGGAGCATATTTTATGAGTCAGCATGACAAGAGAAATATGCTCTAAATGAGTGTGATATATCCTTGTGTCCCATCGAAGAAAAGCCCTTCATTATCATTATTTGTTGTTTGAAGCCTAGTACATGTACCGGGTATCTCAATTTTGACCATAACACGCTTATGTTATATGATTAAGTTGCACATTAACACGCAGAGACAAACCTATTTTGTCCTTACCCAAGCATTTTGCAAGGGCTTGGCACAAACATCCAATGTCTTTGCCCATGTTTATTTCAACATGTATTCACCTATTGACATGCTGTACATGTTACACTATCACTACTGGTAGCCTACATGTATCCCAACTCAAGATTATCTTATTAGGGGCAAGATAGCTGGCTGTACTAAAGTTGTTTTTGACTGTTTGGTGGTCACTAAGACCCTTTACTTCATTGTACCTGTGGCATCTGATAGTGTTGAGTTGAGGAGGGTAGAGTTGGATGCTGGTTTGGTTGAGGAGGAATAGGATTCCGTTGACCAATGGTCAAGGAGTGAATACTCTGCGGCTGTTCTTTCTGACTCACAGTGTGTACCTTATAGATGTGGTTTGTCAAATGCTCATTTAGGGTGAAGCGTTTATCACACTGTGGACAACCAAATTTCTTCTCTTTGGTGTGTGTGTATGAATGTTGCGTTAAGCTGTAGTTGGTGGCAAAGCCCCTGCCACAGGTCAGGCAGACGTAAGGTCGGATCCCTTTATGGCGGCGCTCGTGTTTGACGAGATTGCCCTTGTCGGCGAAGGGCTTGCTGCAGAAGGAGCAAGTGAAGCGCATCTGCCTGACCTTGTGCATGCGTCGCTTGTGAGCGTTCATGATATGGCGAGTCCTGAAGCCCTTCCCGCAGACCTCACACTTGACTGGCTTCAGACCGGTGTGCTCACCCATGTGATTCTTCAGTGCGTTTTCAGAGGCGAAGGAGTTCGGACAGAACTGGCATTGGAATGGCCGATTCTGCACGTGGCGCTTGGAGTGTTCCACGTACCTGAACTCTGTTGCGAATACAGCGGAGCAGTGCTTACATTTAAACTGACATTCTTTTGTATGCGCTTCGGCTTCATGAGCAAGTTTCTTGTTCCTTGAGAGATATCTCTTCTGGCAAAAGCGACATTTATAGGGTCGTGGCTTGTCATAGTAATTGATTCTTTTTCCAAGCATATCCTTTGGCAAATTTGGATTATTCTCCTCAATCTCTTCCTCAGGTTCTGGCTCCTCCTCCTCTTCTTCTTGCACTTCTTCTTCTTCTCTATCCTCATTTTGCACTTTTTTAGTCCTTCTCCTTGTCTTTCTGGCTTTCTTGCGGAGTGGTTTAAATGCGGTCCACTCTGGATGTGTCTTCTCGTGTTTGTTGCACTCACGCTTCTTGATGAACTGTATGCCACACACCCTGCAGCTATGGTTGAAGGTGTGCGAGAGTTTCTTGTGGCGGGTCAGATGGTTTTGAGACGCAAACGAGCTTCCACAAGACTGACATTCAAAGGGCTTTGGCTTATGCGTCCTCATGTGCTTTGCCAGACTTCTTGAGCTTGTATGTGTCTCATCACACATTGGACAGGTCTGGTCAGCGCTGACCGAGTGGGTAGATTCATGGGCAGCAAGCCTTCTGCTCGTTGGAAAATTCTTCCCGCAGATTGTACAGATAAAGCGTTCGTCTACTGTATTAGCAGTTGAGGTGATCTCAGGGTCTTCGTTCTCTGCATTCTCTGTTGAAGCGCAGGGATCCCAGGTAATGATTGGTCGCATCGCACCAATCCTATCAGGGTCGTGATTGATTCTCATGTGACGCAACATTCGCTTGGCTGAAGCGTTGGAACGATAGCACGAACTGCATGGAAAGTTCTTTGAATCTGAAACGTAAATGAGGAAAAGAAAGCATTGACAAAATTCTTGTGTATTTATGCTCTTTGTATTACTGGCAAGAGAATCCTCTGTTAAGATTGACCAAGTTACCTATAGGGAGGGGATTACACCCAGTGTTAACATTTGAAAGATCTGTGAGAAGGGAAAACCCCTGTCTCAGCCTCACAGGTAACTGACTGACCATGGTTCATGGCAATAATTGCCTAGCTTTTATCAGCTGTCAAGTTCATCCATTTCTTTAAGTTTTCTCTGAATTGCTTCTAAAATTTGATGGTTCCATCTGAGAATTTCAGAAGCCTCAATCTTACACTGAATGTTCAAGATTACAAAAAAAACTTTCAAATTTGCCAAACAATTTTGGTAGAAAATGTTTACTGGCTGAGCAATGAGCATAGAAAGATAAGGAATCAAGGTAAGTAGCCCAACATCATTTGTGTAGTCCCATATACATCTTTCTGTGTACAGTGCTTGTTTCCAAGACTGGGCCAAATTTATTATTATTTTGATGACTCGAGAACCTTGCAGTACACACCAATACTTTCATGCTACATGATCAATTTTTTCTAATCCATTACACACCTTTTCTTTGACAATGCAATCGCATGACGAAAAACCAATATATCTTTAAGAAATATGTAAATTATACTGCATAAGTGTTTGATACCTTTATTATATACCAGGTCGCCAAGTTTCTTCTTGAAGCCCACATGATTGGCATACTCATCGCTGTAGAACACCTTGAGCTCACTTCCTGGTTCAACGACCTTTGTGGTTCTGAAGTAGATGTCCCCATAGGATTGGAACGCCTCTAGATTCTGCTCCTCTTCGCTGTTTGCACTCTCTACGAACGCCATCCAGTTGTTGAAGGTCTTGTTCTGGCCATCGACGTACACAAAGACTTTGCCTCGCAGACACAGCTGTAATCATATCAATAATAAAATAAATATTAATATAGAGTATTTGTAATGCGCCAACTCCACATGACTAATGTGTTAGAGGCGCATGGAGAAGAAAAACTATAAGTAAACAAAATAGACACAAAAATGAACAAGGCAATGTGAAAGTAAATCTAAATTTTCTGGAAAGCCGCTTTGAACAAATGAGTTTTGAGGGCACGTTTAAAGCAATCTACACTTGAAATAAAACAGATACTTTGACCAATCCCCCCATCATTTCTTAGTTTTCAGAACAACAAGCAATTGAGAATCGGATGATCTTAAGCATCTGGGAGGATTATAAGGCATCAACAAATTAATATTGCACTCTTATATATTACAATGTAACAATTTTAATTTGACAAGACTTTGAAACTAACACTCTAAAAGTGTCAAATATTTTCCCCCAAGCCAGGACGAAGGAACTGACTGACTGACTATGATTACCCTTTTCAGCTCGTAGAAATATATTACGTGAATTATATTTGATAAAGTGAATGTACATGTATATATAAATACCATTCATGGGAAACAAGAAAAGTGGTTTTAGGTAAAGGTCTCAATAGGAAATTATCTTCAAGGGAAACATAACATCCGGTCATAATAGACAGGTGGTCTTTCTAGACAGGCGATTGATAAAGCAGGTTTCAATGTAGGCTACCTACCTCCCAGGCAGAGTCTTTGAGACTTCCCACAGGTTCAGCTATCAGCTTTCCATTGTATGGACCAAAGGTGGCACCCTTCTCCAGGGACTTCTCAGACCTCACACCTGCAATCTTCTTGCCCCCCTGCATGTATTTGAGAGACAGACCGAGGGGCAGGTCTGGCTTCCAGATCTTGCTAGCCCGTGTGGACACGACGGTTGGTTCAGGTTTCTTCGGCACTTCCTCGGTGGCGCTGGTACTCGGTGCATTGGTGGAGGAGTCTTCCTGGGTTTGAGTTTGAGTCTGAGACTCGGATTCAGCTTCAGGCTGTGATGCAGCTTCTGAAGCATCTGCAGCATTATCGACATCAGCAGATGGCGGTTGCCCCATCGCAGGTGCAATGGGCGGTGCAACCCGTGATTCGGTCACACCGTCGGTCTCCATGGGTGGAGCCGGCGGTGGTTCAGGCATGGGGGGTTCCGCGAGGGATTGATCGACCATCGGTGCCTCAACGGCCATGGGTTCATCCCGAGTCTCCTGGGGCTGTGGAGGTGACGGTGAGTCCGGTGAGAGGAACGATTGGTTGTTGGGCGTGGTGTCCACCATGGACTGGGTGTTGGTGGTGGTCTGTGGAGGATACCCTGACTGACAGGTCAAACCAAGCTGGGCAAGCAGAGGGTGGGTGTGATCAGAGTACTGAGGCTGGTGGTTGTGAGTGCCATGACCTGCAAGATTATCACCAAAATGTTTAATTTTTATTTGTTATAGTTTGTTTTAATATATTTATTTTGTTTTATTTCAACAGGGATGCCCCATCAGTAGTTAAAGGAGCTACACAAAGAAAAATTACTAAAAACTGATAATTAGAACAAATTACATATGGATGGAAAGATTTTCTCTTGAAAAACATGAATAATTTGCTGAGAAATCATATACATATCGTATAGAGGCGTAAAATGCAATTTTTCAAGACCCTTCTTAGACCCCCAAGCGCCCCCGAACGTAAGCCAAACACACGAGCGTAGCGAGCTCTGAATAGTGACGTCACACCCTGGACAAACAGCTCGGTACCGGCTGCTAGCTTCCGCTTGGTCTGTCTAGCTGCAGACCAAGCGGAAGCTAGCAGCCTTTTTTAACAGCCGTGTCCAGGGTGTGACGTCACACGAAGAACTACGACAAAATACGAAAAAATACGAATAGGCAGTAAATCGGGATCTCAAAACTAACATTTTTGAAAGTTGATTTCTGCGGGCCCAAAACATATTTTGAAGAGGAAATTTGTTGTAATTGATCAGTGAGGCTTTCCCTTCGCAATGATATGAATTTTGCATCAATTCAAAACACTTTTGCTTCTTGGTGAGACTCCTTTAAGATATTATTATACTTTGGGGCCCTGCATAACATAAAAATACAATTATAAAGACATAGTCATGAAAACATCATTACATGGTGAATAGTAAACATGACAAAATAAGGAACTTTTCCTCAAGTCCTAAAATATTCGCAAAGATTATAGGGGTCAGGTTTGTAATGCTCTTTTTTAACAAGAGAATCCTCTTTTTACCTTTGCACACTTCCTTGTACTATCATAGATAAAAAAAAAAGAAACAGCAATACAATATACAAACTACAATATGACTCCATCTAGATTAACAAAATTAATCCCTGACTAAATAGGGTACACACTATAACTTGTCTATTCATAAGTATCACAAAGCAGCACAGAGCTAGAAATAGAGTGAAGAGTTACTAGACTTGAAGAAAGTCTGATCTGCCTTGCTAAATTGTTGTGAGAAGCTTGAGATTATGTCCTAAGTCTACCTACCTTAGTCTGTTTCCTACATAATTTCCATTTTCATTGTTATTCCAATTATCAAGAGCTTACATCAATGGATTTGCAATTGAATTACCAGTAAGCACTGGCAGACTCCATTCAATGTGGTTTATCAAAAATACAAAGTAGTAGAGTAGTCCAGAGACTAATTCCACAATTTTAACAAAGTAAAAATGGTTACATAATAGGATCATCAATCAAAACATAAAATAATTAATAAGAAAAGTTAATGTACAGTACTTAGTCATTACAAATCAAAATCACACTTTTATACTAGTGTAAAGCTTCAGAAACAAAACGTTCATCAACATATATAATAATAATAATAATAGTAGTAATAATATTTAGCTTTTATATATATAGCGCTCAATACAAATGTCTCTAAGTGCTTTACAAATATACTATTACCCCGGTCATGTACAAAGTAGAAGTAAAGATTACTCAAACATTTGGGTGGAAATAAGTTAAATATGCAGTACAAAAAACAAATTATTCTAAATCAATTATTCCAGTATTATATCATTTGTGCTATACATGATGATAGAAGACATAGTAACAGAGGACTTGAACTTACCTGTTATTAGCTGCTGCATACCAGGGGGACCAGTCAGTCTACTAGCACACTCCTCTCTGGCCCTGCGCTGGTCCGGCTGGTCCAGCACAAAGGCTGGCTGAGAGTGGTGGAGCTGATGCTGCGAGAGGTGTGGCTGCAACAGGGACTGGTGGTGAGAGAGTTGCTGAGCATAGTGTGGTAGGAGTTGTGGCTGCTGTGGCTGCAACTGGTGTTGTGGCTGGTGATGGTGGTGGCGTATGTTTTGCTGTGGGTCCTGGTCGGTGTAGTAGCCCTGACGATCTCGGTAGCTGAGATCCATTGTGGAACAAGGGGCACTAAATTAACAAACAAAATGATAGAAAAATAAAATATGAAGATGTAAAATTACCACTGCACTTTAACATTTTAAATCATCCATTCAACTGAGGCAAGAAGAAAAAGTGAAAAGGCCTGTAAGCCAAAGCCTCACTCATCTGAAATAAAAGAGAGCTCTAGAAAAAATAACTTAAAACAAAAACTATTTTTTCTGACTTTTTCCAGGTTTATTTTTTACTTCTCACTGAAATCATGGAAGTACATTTTGTTCCTGTTTCAAAAATATGAAAAATCCAGAAAATAACTACAGTATCTAGAGAGTAGAGTTGCTTTGGAAAAATCAACTTCCATTTAAGAAGTCTCGTCGGTGGGTTTTTTCAGCCGCATGCACTTAATCAGTGGGGCATGCGCCCGGCCGCAAGCTGCTCAAAAACCAAGCAGCTTGAAGCTGCATTGGATGCCCGAGCTCCTGCATGCAATCTGGATGAAAAGCCTGAATTCCACCTCCGCGATAAACCCCACCCCCAAAAATATATATATATATATATATAAATATAGACTCTAGATCTAGTATAGACCCTATATTATATAGCAAGAAGTCAGTGACTCAGCAATGTTTGATGGGAGACTTTCAAGCTTGGGAGTTGGGGACTCACAAAAAATTATGACCTATAACTTAAAATGTCTTGAAATGCTTTGCCTTTACATAAAGATTGTCCGCATAACAAGGATCGTCTCTGTAAATGAAGACAGACGCGTCCTAAAAAATATGGATCGTTTGCATTTTGACATTTGCGAAAAACAGATTCTACGGTGATGCTCCTTCCTTGTCCTTGATGCATTTCACATTCACTTTGCACAGAGACTTTCACGCTATGCACAAAAAATCCTAGGGAAGACGGACAACCCATAGCGACAGTAAACTGGGGGTAATTTTTAACACGGAATCTGTTTTTCGCATCCGCAGAAAGAATGTGGACAATCCATATTTTTTAGGACGCGTCTGTTTGTCTGCGTTTATTATAATACCGATACAATCCTAGGTTTTCCATTGATTTTGGTGTAGAGTGACTTAGATTTAGAACTCATGCAATTATTGTCGGAGTGACATATTAATTTAGTGACAGTGCAGTGAATTAAGCCCACAAATTGGTGGCATGGTGCATGTGGCAGGCAGTGCAGTGCAGTGCGGTGTAACATTTCATAAGAATAACAACAAACACAAAAATTGATGTGTGGGACCACAATAAATCGAACAAAAGAATTAATGTACACGTCGAACGGGTAACTCACTTCAATAATTTTGGGATTTTGCGAGACTTTCATTTAATATTCAGATATTAAATTTTATTTTCATTATTTAATTGTATGAATAAATCATTATTACACCTCAAAATAAGTAGGAAAGGGTTAAAATTTACGAACAAACCTTCTGGCCGATCCCTTCCTAGCTTTTCCAAGATGGATGCGTGATCCCTACATCCAACACCGTAACCTACTTTTTGTCAAAGAAGTTTTTTTTTTCCTCCCTAGAAAGTACTTTATGCACACAGAAACTATCGTACATATTTTTTATTAAAACAATGGTATCATTTATTCATTCTTATACATATAAAACCGGTCAGTAATTGCATCTCAAGTGAAATCTAAATTTAAAGAAAAGAAAATTAAGTAGAAAACGCCTTGAATTGAGCTATCGGGAATCATAATATCGAGGAAAAAAATAGAGTAGAGGAATTGTAGTTAATGTTAGGAAAATTTAGTATTACTCATCTATGAGATGATCAAATTCATTTTGATTCGTGAAAAAAAAACTGTAAGGAAAAAGTAGAGCATTTGTTAGTAAGGAACTAAGAAGAATATTTGAATTATGATAGATTAATTTTTAGGTTGAGCGCAATGCATTCGGATCCATGCAGGCACCTTCAATTACCTCTTCTCAATCTCTCTTTCATCAGCCCCCCCCCCCCCCCCCCCCCCCCCCCCCCCCCC
>BEXV01002281.1:7236-18148 GCA_003118195.1 Hemicentrotus pulcherrimus
ATCGCATGCAGAGCAGCGACAAGTCGCACATGCGCACTACATGTCCAAAAAAACAGAATTATGAGCAAACACTGACATGTTTTTATGGGTTTGAAGTAGTTGAAACGGCAATTAAAATATCGGATGGCTTTTCAAAATGGTTTGGGGGACTGTGTAAATTGGCCTACATACTGTACATGTACATGTATGTAATTGTACATGTAAACATAGTGTACATGTATATACTATATATACGTACATGTACATGTATAGTACACACTCTTACATGTACATGTATATGGGTACATGTAATTCCATAAATTAGGGATCCACTTTGTGACGTTTGTGGTGTCCCTGTTACATAAGGAACCCACACATATCTGTGGCTCTGAGCAAAGATTTAAATAGTGGAGTGAGATTGTGAAGTGATTTCCAAGCATAGTATTGCATCCTCATACCTAGAATCACTCAACAATCCTACTCCACTGTTTAATTACGGTTAATGGAATTACCTATATATGTTTATACTCTATAATTTGTCCTTTGTTTTGATTTCAGCTTGCCATGAAGCGTATAGCAGTGAAGAACAATTGTTTGCCTGCTGTCTGGGCTGTACTGAACAAGTCCCATTTGCTATCCAGATGAGGAAAGAGGTAAATTACAAAAGAACATGTATAATTGGATACGACTACCGGTACATCTTAGTATCATAAGTAGAATAATCCTACATACATGTACACATACAGTACACATTGTATCAGCAAAAAAAAATATATTGGGAGCAGTACGTGACCTAAAGGGCTCTGAATTTTTTTTAAAACAAGATTAAAAAACACAATATTTGAAAGTCTTTGTGAGAAAATTGTAATTTTACTACATGAAATCTGAAATTGGGAATATGAACAGAAAGTTTATTTACACTGCATTGTATACACATGTACACACATTGCATACATTGAATGTCCTTGTGTACTGTACAGTCAATGTGAGAAAATTAATTAATTACGCTCTCAAATCTCTCTTTTAGACTTGTTCATGTTTAATTTTTTTCTGCTGAATCTTAGACATTGTATGTACATACATGTACATGCAGGCATTAGTACATACATGTAGATGTAGATATCTGTGGCATTGTGATACAGCTATTTTGTATACACTAGGATACCTAGTGTTCAAGCCTACATGTACATGTACAATGTACATGTACATGAGGGTTACTTTTTATTCCTTCCAAACACATTTCAGTCCAACTTGCAAGTTTGAACCTTGAATATGATGAAAATGAGAAACGTAAAGCCCATGTGCGGGACTGGAGCCGATGGGAGCTAAAGTTCCATGTGCATGACACAACCTCAGACATGGACACTCTAGCCAGTAGCCACAATTTGTTTTTTTCCTGTGTGATTGCTCATTTTGCAATACCTTACTCAAGGCACGACACTAGCTTGGAATCGTTTCTGTGTTTCCTTCTAGATGGAAGATCTGCGGGCTTGTCAACGAGGATGTCGTCTTTTTTCCATGCTTGAGTTTGGTGAAGTGGATAACGAAGCAACAGACTTCAATAATACGATACAAGCTTGCAAAGGAGGTGAGTTACATCACATGTGTACATGTAAATAATGTATTTATGGAGGGATCAGAGACTACAGGTATCTCAAATATCCAGGAGTTTTGTTGAGTCTTTTATGAGCCTACATGTATTTGGGAAAGAGTCTCCCGTTTAGGATACCAATTTTCGTTATTGACATTTGCCGCGATGGTATTGCCTTGGCTCAAAATAAAAATGTGATGAGCAGATTCCTCATTATGAATTTGGATTTTAATGTCTTCTTTTTTACATAACATTTTTTTTAATGATCTGCACACAAAACCAATGGGCCCCTCACCTCATACAGGCAACAACTTTGGGGGGAAATTGCCTTTTTTGTTGTTTATTTGGTTTACCTGACTGCCAAGAAAGCATATGAGCTTTGTGAAATTATTGTGACCTAAATTCACTTTTTTGTATTTTCTTTCTTCTAATCTTAATTTGTATACGGTATTCATTCCCCCGTAAACAGCGGTTAATAAAAGAAAAAGTTCATGATTTATAATTATACCTCTAGATCCAGCAAATCAAGCTTGTTCAAAAAAAAAAATGCTAGTTATTTTGGTCATAAAAATATTCAAAATGTGGATTCAAAATGACCTTGTTTGCCATAATTCTAAAATGTTGTTAGATATTTTTGGCACACTGGCGAAAGCAGAGAACCAGTCACTCTCACGCATCATTAATTTCATGAGAATCATAGCATCAAACATGCATTCTTAAACATCTGTTGAATTCTGTTCTGAAATACACTTTTTTCACAGCTGTATTTTGAGTCCAAAGGTCCTCTGCATACTGCAGACATGATGCAGCTCTGGCTTATTATCATAATTAATAAACAGAGGGGGATCGAGGTTTATTGATTTTTGTTTGTTTTGTCCCTTTGTTCCCCTTTTATTACACAGGTGGGCAATATTACATTTGTACATGTACAGTACATGCATGTATACAATTTGTAAATTCACCAATGTTTCATTATGCGAACATTCAATTTAACCTCAATGTATTCTTTATTATTAATCAAAAGTTACACTTGATGACCCCGGTTTATTCAAGGTTTACAAACATAGCAACAGCTGATTTACAAGAAGATAGATTTCATGCTGTCAGATGCCATGGGGACAATGTACTAATGTACTGTACATGTACCATTTCCATAATTATAATAAAACAGGGAGCTTGCATAAATACACCGTTAACCGTTTGTTATTTGATGTCCCCCCCCCCCAAGTTTTCATTGGTAGATGTACATGTATCTATAGTACTACATGTATTAGAGATGTACACTGTACAGTATGTGAACATTAATTAAAATTCTAATCACACATAATTAAGTAGCTTCCTTTCTGATAAGCTTTTGGACAAAATACTACAGGTACTGTGAAGTATTAAGCATGCAGAAAGGATAAGGACAATACAGGCATACATGTACATGTACATGTAAGTGTACATGTACATGTGTGCACTGCATGTTTGTATTGTACAAGGTAGGGTGATCACTTGAACGAAATAATTATTGAATGTTTGTGTTGAGCGTAGTTTTTGTTTAATGCCCAGACGGCAGAAATGTCACTGTTTTTGTCTTGCTCTAAAATCATTGGTGAATGCATGATTCTGGTTTTGGGTCACATGACTCANCTCCACCCCCAGTACGCCAGCCAGGAGGTGAGCATCCACCTTCTCCAGCCGCTCTTTTCGGTACACAGCATCTTTCAGCAGCTGACGTCGAGTGTACGAGGCGTGTCCTTCTCCCAGGCCATGTTCTACTGGCAGGGGGAAGACAATCAGATCTACATCTTTGAGACCCAGCCGGAGATCGACATCTTCACCGTTGATCCTGATCCACAGGACCCCTTCAGTGAGTATTATACCAACAAAGAATATGCACTGCACGCAGGTGAAGTCTCAATCGGATAATGCATATCAATGTTTCCAGTTTTATAAATCAGAAATGCCTGGCCCTACATGTTATCAGTGTCTGTAGTATGGTGTAATATTGTAGCACTTCAAAATGATCATGAAGTGCCTCGAAAAAGTACAAATCTTTGATTGACCGGTTTTATCATACTCATTTCCCCCCATAGACTGTAGTGTAATGAAAACCGTTGGGAAGAATATCTGGATAATCAGACATGCGATCGGCTTGTAAAAACACTTGGGATTCCTGACTGGCCTAAAAGTGTATAATTATGATTGCAGCATGAGCTAAATCAAGGATTTTGTTTAGAATCTGAAGCAAAAATACCCAATCCCTATAACTTTGTATGCCAAAGACATGCATACACGCACCACCTCGCCATGCATCATCACTTTTAGCCTTGGGTTATCACTTTTTGATTGGAACCTTTTTTGCATAGTAGGGGTGGTAGGAAAGAATGATGCATGGTCACATTCCAGTTAGATTGCCTACCTTCTAAAACCTGTTTTATAATGCCTTCTTATCGTATTGTCCTCCAACTATCATTAATTACATGACTGTAAAAAAATAGTACTATCAACTTAATCAGATGCACTACATGTGTATCTCTCCTTTTTACAAGAATTAGAAGACAAAGATGCAAAAATTGAGCATTGCTATTGTTAAAAACAATGGTCTTATAAGGAAGCATCTCATTGAATGCTGAATTTTCCTTAGCACATAAGTCTCATATTGGTCAGATATTAGTCTTTGTTGACGTTTTGGGGGTCTGCTTTAGGTGCATATCTCATTTTCTAGCTTGTAAACCTATTATTGATAATAACTATTGTTATCCCAGCAATTGACATTTGTTTTTAATTGTAGTCTTATTGTAAATCATTTGCATTATGTTCATTAATGTAGTTTTGGCTTCTGCCAACCCTAAAATCTAGTAGTCAAGCAATTTGTTAGCTGTGTTAATGTACTAATATGCCGTGCGTGTGCTTCACTTCTAAACCCAGATTTCGGCAGACAGTTCAACGGCTTTGAGACCAACCTGGAAGTACTTAACGACCATGACCCGACCACTGACCCCAGCCGACCTTACAACTCTCACCTTGACACCTCCAGCTGGTTGGACTGCGTGGCCAAACGATCAGGGCTCCCTCGCTGGCTGCTCTCCGTCACCATCCTCCTCTCCTCTGTCGCCCTATTGTGGCTGTGCTGTGCTACCATGGTCACGGCTCCAGAAAGAAGAATTAGAGTACCTGTAAGTTAATCCCTTGAATTTGTATGTACCATAGTATTGACTTGACATGTTTATCTCTATATGATATGATCAGGATAACAGTGACATTTGTTCTTAAAATTTGAAAAGACTGTTTTTAAAAAAAGGCAAATATTAGATAAAATCCACTGATCAAGCAAGTGGAGGAGTTGTTTGAACGATACATGTACCGGTTTGTCATTTCCTGAGAGGCAGAAGGGTGTTCATTCATATCATTATCAAATGAGTTGGAACCTTTCCGGCTCTGTACTGACAATACCGGTATGTTTGTTCCTTTGTGCTTAAAATCAAAATGTCCATGTTGGTTCAAACAAGTTAATTGGAACGAGGAAGGAGTATGACCTGACATGTGAAGCACAAAGGATCTTGTGCCCCGGCTCCAGGGCTTGCATTGGGACTGTAAGGTTCTTAGATGCACCCTGGTGCAATCTTAGACATATTTTGAAGCATTTTCTAACCAATGTAATGACTAATATTCCATGAATAATTTCGGTTATTAAAGAATGAATATTAGTTGCTGATTTTCAAACCTGTACAATCAAAATTCAAGCCTGTCGCTTACATGTTTAAGACCCTCTTCAACCACTCTGAAATACCAAGGAGATTTGTCGAAATGATATTAAATAAAATATGTATGTTGTCAGTTCCCGTTTATGTGAGTTTCAATGATTGAAAAAGAAGAAATATAAATGCCTACATGGTTCTTGTCCATATGGTACAGTATTGTGATGACAAAAAAACCTCAGGGCCTCATGCCTTTACCTTCCATTGTCAATTCATTAAAACCCAAATTCTTACGTATCATTTATTATCCACAGAAGCTGAGTATCAATGGTGACCTGGAATACCTGAAGCAGAATAAGAAATGTCCCAGCGGTCACATCCCCGTCTATATCTCTACCTACACCCCAACCAAGCCCACCGGCTACGCTCCCGACGACGACGACGTCGAACCTCTCCCACTCAATATTGATATAATCCCCACTCAGTCCAAAATCTAGTCTGCATACCAGAGATCTTCTCCTCCTCCCGCATCTCCCCCCCCCTAAAAAAAATTTTAAAAAATAAAAATTGATATTTTCTCTCCTATGATATTCCAACTTCCAGTTCTGTATCATCATCATCATCTTATGAAATTATGTATCAAGTCATGGTTATCTTGAAAACAAGTATAGCTGGTCATACTAATGTATTTTCAAACTAGGAAAGTGTGGGTCACTTATAACTTTGATATTGTTCGTTTGGAGCCAGAAGGGCGTCAGCTCGTGAACCTTAACAGAGATTTAATGCCCTCCTGACTCTAAAACAGACAATGTTTTGTACAAGTGATGAATAATTCAACCTTTTTATACGCTCTTTCGTATGTTTTGCTCTGTGTTCTTTCCCGTTCTACTCAATTGTGCTGAATGCAGTACGGTACTCAATTGTGCTGAATGCATATGCAGTACGGTACTCAATTGTGCTGAATGCTAAGGCAGTACGGTACTCAATTGTGCTGAATGCATATGCAGTATGGTACTCTATTGTGCTGAATGCATATGCAGTACGGTACTCTATTGTGCTGAATTTGTAACGTGTATTGCATCTTATCATTCTTGCAAAAGTAATTGATTTGGAAATACATTCAAAGTAGAATACACTTGTAATCATTGTTTAAAAGCAAGTGGGCAAAGATACATAACAAACGGAATTGAAGTTCAGGATATTACTGTGGAACAATACTCTTTCCCAAAGCGATATTGTTAGGATGTATTGGTTTATTTTTGCATAGGAAGTTGTGCATAGTATATAAATGCAAATACTGGCATCCACGAAGCACCTGCTTTTGTTTCATAGTGTAATTATAGACTGCATGTATAATTATATATTTTAGAAAAATAAAAATGCAAATATGATATGTTATTTAAAGGATGAAAGAAGGAAACGTTTCTATTCACCTCTTTTTATAGTTTTGATTTAGCATTATTTGTGTTTAGTTTGGCTAATTTGTAGATGTTATCTTTTTCTAGCATTTTTAAAAATCTGTATTTCATGACAGATTTATTGCACTTTTTTTCTTTGTTACCGTTTATCATGTATTGGAAATAATGTCTTCAGAAGAAATAGAATTTATATATTGCAATAGTTTGAATTATTTACATATAAACAGGGTCTTGATCTTAATCCTCAACCATATCAATTCAAATTATTCTTAAAATAGATATTCATTATTATAATTCATGTTGTGATTATAGAAAGTCATGAGGAAATTCTCATTTTATTTCTATTTGCACTTTTCAAGCTACCGTACATAGATACCTGGCGCCAACCTCCTATTGTTTTCTGCTGCTTTGGCCACTTCTCAGTTTCTGTGTTTTGTAGATGTGCCTTAATTTACACCTTGTGATAAAAAAAAGACTCTTTTATAACATCAAGTAACAAGATCCCAATTCTTAGATTTTTTTTTGTTCATAAGTAGAACAGCAGGTGGATGAATATATTATTGTCTGTCTGAAGCCACAAGGGCAGCCATTGGCTAATGTACTTTAACACATATATAGTTAACACGGTTATGGCTCGAAACAGATATATTTGGTTTTGCTCATAGGTAGAATGTACAGGTATTACTTTTGGAATACAGAATTGCAAAAAATAGTTTAATACTGGATAGAGAAGTCTAAAATTGATTCAAAAGACAAGATAAATAGATTGTGCTATTCATTGGCAAAGTTCTTTATTTTAGGCATGAATATGATGCGTATGTAGCATTTGGTTGATTTGCAGAATAGTCTTCTTTATTTGGGGGGCCAATTCGTTGTATTTGGTTTGTTACCATATATTAACCTGTTACATGTGATATTAGTGTTCCGTTTTATCTGTGTCATGTAAGCATTATTGTGCATTATCTTCCTCGCCCCTTTACAGTCTATCAATATTATTTTAGATTTGACAAGTATAGGATTAAGGTGTACATTTTATCTGATTGGATCACAGCTTGCTGGATATGAATTTGAAAGAACGATGAGGGAATCTTTTATACAGGTATTTAAGAACAATGATAAGAAGCCCTGTTTGTTTCGGAAATTGGGAGAGTGACAAGATGGCGACACGTTTTTGTAGATGTGCATAGTGGAAAGGGGGAGCTGATAACAAGAGAATTAGTTTGTTGTTTTAAAATTTCAATTGATCATTATATTTCAATTTTATCATTATATTTCAATTTTGACAAAATGGTACTTATTACCTTTAAAAGCCCCATTCAGATATGAAGCGATAAACCATCGCATTAAAAAAAGAAATAAAGTAAAGAAGTGAATACATTTTGTATTTATAACACAGAGCTAAGTAAATGTGCCTCAGAGCCTTTGTCGCACACAGTTGCCATACTGTGTTTAATCAAATTAATTTGCAGAGAGTCCCTAACAATTATAATTAGCATGGACAACAAGTCAAAAATAATAGAATTTACAGAATAAAATGGATATTCAAATTATGGAATAGATAATATATTATGTGCATTTACCACCTTAGCCAGGTCAAGTTCAAGTAGTTTTGGAATGTAATTCGATTAAAACTACATACTGATTTTGTTGTAAGGAACGTGAAAGAGGAAAGCGCCTGTATTTAGAAATGTGGAGTATGGTTCGTATTCTTGTGTTGGAAATGGCTCGTGTCTATTTATAATATGTAAATGGATTTGTACAGTAAACTATGTTTTGATTTCTCCTTTCTTTTGCTCTGTATCGAGGGTTTTACAATAATCAATGGATATCTATTTACTTGTAATAAATAAGACTTTAACTTTGTAGCGTCTAAGAATCCAAAGTTGTCCAATGTGATTATTCCTTAGTTGTGTGTGGCAGAGAAGTACACCCTTTTCTACACTCATTATCCTTCCCTATCCTTGAATATCAGCTCTCCTGTTCTTTTTCTCCATCCTCTCTCTACGATTTTGTCTCATTCTCTCTCTCTCTCTCTCTCTTCAATTTTCTGTGACTCAGTCTCTCTCTCTGTCTGTCGGGACAAAAACAAAAAGGGCCATCCATGTTCATCTAGGGGGGAGGGAACTGAAGCATCAATAATTATTTTTGAAAATCAATTGAAATATAATTTTGTTTAACTACACCCGTCGTTTGATTGAACCTTTGCACAACAGAACGATTTCTACATCTAATTGTCGGACAAAGTGGCAGTCTTGAAAATAAGGAGGGGAAAGAAAAAGGATAATTACCCTGACCAAAATGTTTCATGAAAAACCTGGGTTCAAAAGGTGAAACGATGTCCCAAAATGAGATTTCCATGGATTCAAAATACACTTACCACATACACATGGACACTACACAAATGTATAAGAATTTCACTATGCAACCAATGTGTCATTTTATATGAAATACATGTATTTGCTAAAGTCCAACACGATAAAAATGAAGAAATCCTCTTTACAGACCAGATATTGCCAATGCTACTGAAATCATTCTAAAGGTAAAGAAGTGGTGGCACCTACACAATAGAAGGGCTCTTTAAAACAACTCGGATATCATTTAATAAGCGAGTTCGTAAATAGCTCTGCGACGCATGACCCCAAAATATCCACAGGTCTTTTACATGATGGATACTTCCCACGTGTGTATTTTAGAATAATCACTGCCGAAGTGATGGAGGTGCTTCATGAGTACCTTTTGTTTGCCTTTTGAGAAGAATACTTCCACCCGTGTATCAGATAAATGTACTGTTGGTGCATAAATGAATACTGATTACATAACATTCATGAGCACGATTCAAGTATTTATATGGTTTTACAATTTGGGTACGAATGACCTTTATCTGCCCATGCGCAAATCCTAATTACGAACTCGCTTATTCTGAATTGGTCGTTTTTTAGTCTGAAATAAAATCATTCAAGATGTGTAAAAGCACTTCAATTCATCTTACAGTCTGACCTTTTTGTAGAGATCTGTTTTTTCACATTTTGATAAATCAAGAAATTAATGGATGGTTCAATAAAACTTTTTTCTTTTTGTTCTACAGTGTATTTGAATAAATAAAGATGGACGTAAATTACATACACTAGGGCTTCCTTATTCTCATAGTACATGTACCAATCCGTCTTTTCTGTTGTGAAATGATTTGCTGAATGGATATAACAAAACTGTAAGAACTGAGAGTAGAACTAAGCCTTAAAACAAACAGCCTTCTCAGAAGGATTATTTTCTCCTTGAAATTTAGCGAAACATCACCCCAGGAGATGGTTCGGGAGGACCATGACAATTTTGCAGATTCTGATCTCCCTCACGCACAAAGGGTGTTATTCACAAGCGAGAAGTTTGAGAATCCTCAACGTTCGACTCATGAATCGTAATTTGGTTTATATTTGAATATGTACCATTCAAAGATGGAAATATAACAAAGATATCCATGACATGCTTAAACCCAATTCAAACATATCAACCATCATAGAGAATTCAAAGGTCATTTTTTTACTCTCTCTCTCTGAAGAGAATCTACTCAATTAAAGTCTTTGCCTGAGTGATAAAACAATGAAAATGCATCCAATTATCAATCCGTCATCACACCTTGATTCCTCTCTTCTTGAGTTCTTTCCTCTTCTTCTTCTCCTCTGCTTCCATCTCTTCTACCATCTGTTTAAAGCGAGGGCTTCGAGGATCGACGGCGTAGCCAAGCTTTTCCTTCGCGAGGGCTAGAAGACGGTTTCTCTTTTCTTTCTGTTCTCTCCGCTTGGCTCTTTCCTCTTCCACTTTCTGCCAGTAGTCCTCGATCATCTTGGGCATCTTTGCCATGTTGCCAGCAATAAGCTTCTCCCTGAATAATGAACACAGACAGTTATGGTATATGGAATTATTTGATCATGAATTTCCATTACAACAATGTTAGTTCCAACTTCTTCACTGACTTTTATAGAGTGGGTCCAGATTAAACTTTTTAGAGTCTGTATCAATGAGCCCTTGAATTGAACCTTGAAATAGTGATCCCTTTCAGCACTTTTTACTTGCACCATGTTAATAGCATTGCACCATTTACCTGGCTCTCGTAAGCACACACACACACTCATCAGTCTGCAAGAATCTTCAACTGTGAAGGAAGTAGACTTAAACCCGAAGAAGAAGAAGAAGAAGAAGAAGAAGAAGAAGAAGAAGAAGAAGAAGAAGAAGAAGAAGAAGAA
>BEXV01002281.1:25369-41891 GCA_003118195.1 Hemicentrotus pulcherrimus
CCCCCTCCCCCAAAAAAGAAGATATATCGATTTATAATCCATGGTCCATGGTGACCCGACATTTCACTCCTGCGAAAATTGATCAAGAATAAATCTTCTCACAATCACATCATGAAAAGAGGTAAAAGAATTATTCCAACTTCTGAGGGCAATAGTGAATCAATTTAATAGGACTTACAAGCTAACGCCTGTCTCGATTAGGAACCTGTCCTCGGTCTTATTGATTTTCTCTGGAGTCAAGAAGTAGAACTTGACGTGCGGGTACATGGCCGTCATGTTCCTGGCCGCCTGGTAGACCGCATTGGTGGTCTTGTTGATCTTCTCCTGGTAGAGCCAGGGGACGACCACGATGCCGGTCCTGGTCGCAGGGTCGCCCAGGATCTCGTCGATTAATTCCTGGCTCGTCACCAACCCCCTCGCTAGATTCACGTGGCCTAAAAAGATATGATTGATCGATTGATCGATTGATTGATTGATTGATTGGTTGATTGATTAATTGAATATCATTGATTGATTGATGAGTTGATTGATTGATGGGTTGATTGATTGATTGATTGATATGGTATATTACAAATACAGAAAATGGTACCCCGACGGCTGAATGACATTTAGCTTTCCAAAACTGTGTTTGAAAACACATGCAGCAATATCAAACAATCATTGAAGAAAAATAGAATATTCTATGATGGCGAATAGGTTTATTATAGGAAATATAATCTTGAACTATCACTTCACTGTAATAACCTGAAGAGGGACCGCCGGATTTCTAGAAACCAACTTTTTAAAATGGCCCCTCATTTTTTTCTGAAAATCCTAGATTCGCCCATGACAAAACGGTGACCATCACGATATAGGAAAATCGTCAAAGGAGTACATGTGCACATAAATTAGTGTTCCAATCCGCTAAACAGGGGTGAGCAGCACTGTAATGACCTTATACAAAATTAGTATCATTGATGATTAGACGTTATCCTGATCGTATTGTAAACCCGGAAAACAAATGCTTGTGTTGCAACACCCATGATATATGAGGACAAGTTATCGTCTCACCTATGACCCGGACGTCGGTGTGGAGGCCGACGTCCTCCTCGTAGCCCCTGACTGTGGCGCTGTTCATCCGAAGGACGCAGTCGGCGTTGTCGATGTCGGCTCCGGCGCCGCTGTTGAGGAGCTGGCCCGAACTTGACACAAGTGAACACCGGTTGCACCGGAGGTCGAGCGGCTATTGAAAGGTGATTGACAGAAAAATATATCAAAATGTAATAACCAGAATATAATCAAAGGTATACCAATTAAGACAATGTTAGAGTAGATGACATGTGCAGCTCGTTGGTCTGTTGTTTTATTTGAGTTTTTGGTTTAAAAATTGATAACTGTGGCATTATTACCACGGAGCCTTACAGCACGTACAAGGTTTTGACAGGAGAACGTATTGACGTCGAGCTGGAAAATATGGATAAGGTTACTAACTGATAGTATAATGTATAGAGGTGAGCTATTCTAGCCGTGAATACAAGGTTTTAACCAGGGGCAAGGCTACAGTGGGCACGTGCCCCAACAGACCCTAACCGAATGGCAAACAATGGTGCCAATAAAGAAACAGAGAAAACGAGGGAGAGAGATGCAACGTAAAAAGTGGATGGTAACCGCCCCGCCCCCTCCCTCCATGCACCATTCAACAGGGTAGCACATGCTCCTGTGCCACTTATATTTACGACACTGTATTGTTACTAGCCCACCTTAGACATCTTCCCGTGTCTACCTTACTTTTATTTCGCAAATAGCCAGCGGCGAGTGAAACAATATTATAATGAAAAAAAGAAAAAATTTGTCCTGTAGTAATAGAAGATGTGTGTCAAGTACATCTCTTTCAAATTCTAGGATATAACAAAAAAAATATTTTGAGTGTTGGATCAATAATAGCTTGGCATTTTCTTGGATACTTCACTCGAGTACTTCACGTTTCAAGTGACATCCCTCTATCGGTGTCTTTTGACATGTGAGAGCTGCATGCAGCAAACTTTATGTAGCGGCGTACCCAGAAGTCTTTGACCGGGAAGGGGGGGGGGCACATGCATGACTTGTCTCAAAAACCACGGATGAGCAAAGAGAGAAAGGGAGTGAGAGAGACGGAGGTAGGATCTCCATATACATATAGACGATGGATGCACCGCGCGCGATAGCACGTTTGTATGAGCACGATTAAGGTCTGTACTTTTGCATATAAAATGTAATAACATAGGATATCATGTTTGGCAGGGGGTTGTAAGTCCCCCTGTGCCCCTCCCCCTAAATGAACTAAATGAACAAGGAGGACATCCGCATTATATGCCGATTAATCAATTAATATATATGATGTGTTGTCCATCAATACATTAATATTTAGATATTATGGAACATTATTAAACATAACATTACTTTATTAATACTAATTCATAGTAAGTTACATCATAATAATCAAATTTATTTTCAACACTCTGTCAGACCGCCATAAATTTCATCTGTTTAGTTACAATTAGGTGTAGTTAATGGAAACCTGGTAAGAATCCGTTTCTTGAGTGCTTTTAGCGCCGTAGGGCAGCTAGACTAAAGCCAGGATAGCAATACTACTTTTTAGGCACCATGAGCATCCCCTGAGATGGATACGTGCGCAGTATATATGTAGCTATTGTAGTAGTAGTAGTTGTAGTAGTAGTAGTAGTCGTTGTAGTAGTAGCTGTAGTAGTAGTAGTAGTAGTAGTAGTAGTCGTTGTAGTAGTAGTTGTAGTAGTAGTAGTAGTAGTAGTAGTAGTCGTTGTAGTAGTAGTTGTAGTAGTATAGTAGCAGTTGTTGTAGTAGTAGTAGTAGTAGTAGTAGTAGTAGTAGTATTTTTATAATTATTATACACTTATATTCTATAAATATGTACCTGGAAATAAGCACCCGGATTTTAGATGTCAAAATAGAGTATGTGGATTCCATGGTAGTTTATTCTTAAGTTAAAGGGGTGTAGCATGACGAGACGATGTGTCTTTCAGGTGGCTTGACTCGGGGTCAATCGGGTATAATACGACTACGGACAAAGCGACCGAAGTATTCACGTGGGTGCAACATACGCGAAACCGAAGCGTGAGGAGAACTTTGGTCTGTTTCGGGACCGCTAGCGCACTGACCCTTATATCAATCAAGTCCATTCGTGTACGTGCAGTTGTCCAAAAGAAGTCGTAGCTGGTATTAACCAGTATTTGCCATGCTACACCCCCTTTAAGTGACTTTTATTATCGATTACATTAACATCAATCTATGTATAATCTTGATAGAAATAAAATACCCTTTAACTTGAAGAAGAAAATTATAAAGGATAATACATTACATACATAAATGATTATCACATGCCAACAAGCAGAACGTTTTTTTTTCCAGCAAACTATATTTTTCACACGACCAAATATTTGAAGTTCATTAGACAAAACATTCAAAGAAGCCTCAACTGATTAATATCACTTGTTAAAACTTCATATTGAATTCCTACCTGCATATATATATGTATATATGTATATAAATATATATATGTGTGTGTGTGTATATAATATATATATATATTATTTTGCTTATTGTTTCAATCTTTTATTTTTTTCAATTTGCTTAGCTAAATCTTATAATGATTACAATGTGTGTAAAGTCAGGGGGACTACATTTTGTTGTTTTAGTTCTCAATCTGACATTGTTCTCTGTATTTTTGTCATCATCTTCTCGAATCAGTGTGAATATTTTTGTTATAAAAGTGATGAATTTTTGTAGAATAACAATCTAAATGAATGACTGAATAAGTGAATAAATAAACGTTGGACCTTGCACTTAAAGCGCCTTTTCATGCCGTTAATCACACGGGTGAGATAATGCCTTGGTTGATATTGACAGGGTCAATAAGGTTTGGTCGTTTATTATTCTAAATGGTTGCCTGCGTTAAAGTTCGAGTTCAACTTTTAGGAGTAGAGTATCAATAATCTCAAGTAGAATAATGAAATATGTTGAAAGTTAATTCTTCCAAAAGAAGCCGGTGTTCATGTTCAAGGGATTTTCGAGTTTCGGGAATGAGGGAAAAGAGAGTTTCCACGAGAATCAAATATATTATAGAGGTGGCGTGGTCTAGTCGATACGTTACCGGAATGTTGATCACATGGTTCACGGTTCGAGTCCCGCCGCGGCACCAATGTCCTTTGGCAAGAAATTAATCTACATTTACCACTCACTATCCAGGTAATGTCAATAGTTAAACCAGGTACAAAGGAATTCATGGAATGCCCGAGCGCTTTATCATTTGAGGACAGCTCGGCTAATGCCGGGGCAATAATAGTAACACGCTTGGAAAAAATATGACGTTACTACTATTTTTTATTAATTCTAGTTATAGTTTATTCATTGTATAATACTGGTTCGAGCAGCCATCTATAGTGCATGATCAATTGAAGCTTTTTTAATTATTTTCATCGAAATCGAATTCCATCAATATCATGATTAGGCTATCAGAACTCAAGTTTAGCTTAAAATCATCATATTCTGATTTTATTGCTGAAGTGGGTAACACGCGGAGGGCGGTACCCTCATTATCGTTGAAATATTAATTCATATTTAACTTTTATTTTCTGAGTAAACTATCCAGGTCACAAAGATAAGAATGGATGATTTATCACAAGATAATTGCCAAAAAAATATGCCACCGTCAAATAATTTTTTGAGAATAAGATTGATTTTTCACAGGATTTTAATATTAGGCCTACATTAATTTATGGCAGTCATAAAAACACGTTATTATGTTTAAACTCAATATAACAAGAATGTTTAAGATTAAGGAAATTGGACGGCTAACATGCATTATATCTCAGACAGAGAAACATGGAAAACTGCGTTTGGCGAAGAAGGAAAAAAATCACTATCCCTTATTTCATTACCATCAGTGGTGGTGATACAGGAGACACAGAGGCGTTCGCTCACATCAGATGACGAAGAATGAACAATAAAGAGAAGAAAGGAGAATAGGAGAGAGAACAGGGTGCCGTGCCGTGCACTGAACTACAGAGTGAGTCAGAAAAAATTCCCACTTTTTAAAAGTTGTATTGTTTGAAGTATAAATATTTAATCATCAGTTTCATGATTTATCTTGATAGAATTATCCTCACCCCGCCACACCCCACGGACGGCTTTGTTAATCTGATTTTAAGCCATCGAAGTAGAGCGGGGTGCCCCCACCCTCTCTAAATTCCTGGTCCTAGGTTACACCAGTAATTGCCGCATCGATACCATTCTTTCTAGAAAAACAATAATTTCTCCAAAACATTTTGTATATTTCTATAAACGCCGGCAATATCAACGTCAAGAATTCAGAGCCAGGTGTTACACGANAATAGGAGGACAAAAGGGGGGGGGTAAACATGCACCCTCCTTTATTTTTGTAAGAATCCAACTACGAGAAGGAAGAAACAAGAAACTGAAGTGGAAGCCCGACTGCTGAGAACACAGCATTCTTCCAGAATCCCGGGTAAAGGTAAAGGTAAAGCCAATATTAATACCATTATTAAAAGGAAATGAAACCGATATTTTTGATAATGATACAAGCGTAAAAACCTAAATTATACCACAATGACAAAGATGATGGTCAAATAGATAGCTTTCGATATTTTTCATTGCTAAAAATGTCAATGTCGCGTTAGTTCCGGTGATCACAATAGTAATATTATCGGCAGAAGACAAATATGAAGTTCAAAGGGGAAGATAAAAATCCAAAGCGGAAGCCTAAAGGTTGTATCTATTCAGCTATCATACTATCATAACTATCGTCGTGCTTTCGTTTTCTAGTACTTTATAGTTGATTTAAAATTTAATAACGCTTGTTAATGACTTCACGGCAAACACGGTAAATGCACAGCTATTATACGCATACCACCGGAAGGGGCGTGGTATCACATATGCACTTTAAACCAAATCAATTTTCAATTGACGGGCTGTCTGCTTTATAACGGCCTGCCAATAACACGAGTAGAATTTCAACACAAAATCATAAACTAAATTGCTTTTAAAGCTTGGAATAGGAGGCGGGTTAAAAGGCAGACCGTGACATTTTGTGAATACATCTCGGCAAATTGTTTGGAAATAAAATTAGTGAGAAAGTTGAATGGCTAAAAATGGCAAAAGCACCATTAGCATTATGACACTGTCAGTCACCATTATCTATGAAGACCACCTCACACTATTTACACGATCTGACTACGATCCGATTCTATGTGACAGTATTTTGATAGGAAATTTCAAACTTATGAAATCTTACAGATCGATGATCTGAATAGCCATATATTAATAAAATCTGCATTTGAGGGATTTTAAACTAGAAGGAAAAGCTAAATCGGCTCAGAATGGTATGGCGTCAGACCAGTATAGTGCGATTGTCTACGATTTGTAGCCGACTCGGCTTTTACGCTGACTAGAAAGCCTCAAGTGCACTAAACAGCTAAAAGTCCGGTTTTTAGTATTGATATCATTATTTATAGAACCTAAATCAGGAAGATGGTGGTGCTTGTTTAGAATTAATATCTTATACAATTGCTGTTTCCTTAAAACTTGAATCGCAGGTGGCTCTTTTAGTGTGCGGTAGGCTTCAGCCAGTAATAATTCACACCCCAGTCACACAACCTAACCGAATTAAACCCGAGTCTACACCGGCCGAGTCTCGGCCATTTTAATTCCTATCTGCATTGTAGTTTGACCAGAAGGGATTAGACCTCCCTGCTTTGTCACTAACGGGTGGTTATTTCATCAAGTCAGCTCTCAATTAACATAAAAATTGGGAACCATGGGGATCAACGGATAGCCTATACCGCTTCGGCATTGTTGGCAATATAGAGGGCGCAAGTATAGTTACAAGTAGTGCAGTCCCACTTTAAGTAATGTATTTTTCTTCTTCCATCTCTTGTCGGTTTTCTTGGTGTGCCTGGGGTATCAAGTCGCCATCTTCTATTTAGATTTCACCTCAGTCACTCCAACAAAGCGAATTTAAAACCAAGTCTAAACCAACTGATTCTTGGCCATTTCAGGTTTAAAAAATGATATTAAAAATACACAAAAACGTCATATTATGTCTAAGTTCGTGAACATCCCATTGAAACGTGTGTATAGTATCAAAAGGCATGTCCACAAGCTTAAGCAGGGCTACCACTTAGCCGAGTTGGAACCTCAAGTTGTGGCGAGCTGGCGCGAGCTTATGGCAAGCCGTTTTTATCATTAAAACATATTTCTTGATATCACGAAATCGAATTCTTGATATCACGAATTCAATTCTTGATATCAAGAATTACCATTGCTTTACAACGTAAAATTATTTCTTGATATCAAGAATTGATTTCTTGATACCAAGAATTGATAAAAAACGGCTTGCCATAAGCTCGCGCCAGCTCGCCACAACTCGAGGCTCCAACTCGGCTAAGTGGGAGCCCTACTTATGACGGTTTCGAGAAACTGGTCCCTCAAAAACAACAGATCGAACAAGGAATTAAGTTACCCTCAAATTGGCCAAGATTTTGTTGTATAGTGGTGAGTTTGACTGTGTGACTGGCTGCATGGGGTATCAAATAAAGAATGTGACAACCCTATGCGGATTATAGGAGTTGAAAGCAATGTTCGTGCATGCATTCACGTATCTTCATATTATTACGTGCAGGTTGTGAATGGTAAATATTACTTCCCAAAGAGTGTCACGTCTATTTTTAGCACCCTGGCAAAATAAGAACAGTGATACAATCAATAGATGAGAGAGATTATTATAGGCTGTGCAAAAATGTACAATAGTTCGAAAGAAGGAAGAATGAGGAATTATCGTTGGATGGGAGATGATCAGAGAATGAGAAAAATGCATGTAAATCAGAGTCATATGCAGTATAGAGAAGTAGTCATTCCAGTCAGGGGCATCAATCCTTTCTTTGAATGTGGGGATGGGGACACAATGGAGTCAAACATGAAGTGGCGCGTCATCGCCACGTTCCGCCCTTGCGCGAACAGGGGGTGTCTGAGGGGATGCAGCCCCCCTCAAAAGTTGATTTTTTTTTTTTTTTTTTTAAAATATATATATATATTTTTTAATTTTCAAACTCATTTAGCGCGATTTGGTGCATACTTTCTAGTCTATTTGACTGAAAATTATTGACTATCGTATAGATTCCAAAGGATTTTTCTTCCTGAAAGGGGAATAATTAAAGTCACTATTACAAAAACTCGGAGACATTATTATTATTATGTGAAATCATTCCATGGAGTAGCTTGATATTAAACAACACTTAAGTTTAAAATTAGTTACTACATGTACCTGCCTTGTTATTCATAATAACATAACGTTTTGGTACACTGTTTTGGTATTTTTTATCTGATCCATTGGGGAACATATTTTTCTTACCTCTTTTCATGAAATGATTGTGACGGTATGATTTGTTTTTTCTTGATAGATAGAAATCACCATACCATGTCGTCATTTGTTTTGGATCTATTGAGGAGGTCTATCAGGAGGTCTATTGACGGCCGTCTTGAGGGCGTCAGCCATGATATTACGTGTAGATATATAGAATGTTGCCCTTCAAATTGGAACATTTTTTTTTTTACCTCTTTTCATGAAATGATTGTGACAATATGATTTTTTTGTTCTTGATAGATATAAATCACAACATCATGTCGTCATTTTTTGTTGTTGATCTATTGTTGCAGTGTACTATAGAAGACACTTCTTAACGGCCATCTCGAGGCCGTCAGCCATTGGCTTTCCAGTAGACCAAAAGTCCACTTTAGTCCGACAGGCCATGAGACAAACAAAAGAAAGTAAATACGTGTAGGACAAAAAGAAACATTTCTAAAAAGTTCCACGTGACCGAAGGACCTCAAGACCGACAATAATAAAAAAGCCATTTAAAAGATAAATATTACTTTAAATGTTCGGTCTATTGGGCCTTCTGTCTCCTGTAATGTCAAGGAAAAGTTGTCAGTATATAGGTCCACGGACATGTTCCAAATACAGTCAAATCTGTCTATAGCGACCGCCCAAGGGAAACATAAAAAGTGGTCTTTGAAGACAGATGGTCTTTGTAGACAGGTTACTTTACAGTACAAGTGTCAATGAGAAACTATTTTCAAGGGAAACGAACAAATGTGGTCTTTGTAGACAGGTGGTCACTAAAGCAGGTTTGACTGTTCATGTAGACAACAATTATGTAGTCAGGCATCCGGTTGAAAACGCTGGTTTACAACTTACCGTGTCTTTATCCAACAGCGTATACCCTGGATGTCCCTTCGGCTTATCATCCGTCGCGTTCGCCGTGACGATGATGACCTCTGGTTCGACCGTTGTCGTCGTCGGCGGCGCCTTCGTGTTGGCGTTCAGGAAGGCCATCCGGACCCAGCCAGATTGGTCCTGTGGATCGGAGTTGTCGGAGCGTGCCTTAGCTACGTGGTTCGAGACCCTGTTGCCCCCGATTATGTCCGAGTGGGTGTGGAGTACGTAGAGCATGCATAGGGATACGATGAGGGAGTACCAGCAGATGACGAGGAGTGTGGCGTCACGGATCTATAATACAGGAGGGAACAAAACAGGGTTATAAACAGGGTTCGAATCCCACCCAGGCGCATGAATGAAGCTTGCGTTGTGTGTTAACGTTCCCTTTCCCATTGTTTCATAGGCGCAGGCTATGTTAAGTGGAAAACACTCCGTCCCTCGGATAGGATGTTAAATGGATGCTCCGTTGTAGAGAAGAGTAACTACCTTTGCACGTTAAGAACCCACTGCACTATTCGTATAAGAGTAGGGGGAAAACCCGGTGTAGTGGTCCCCCTTGTACACCCCAGTACAGTACGACAAAACTTTGTAAAGAGGGATGTACTCAATTAGAAGACACAAAAATTACAAACAACACATGCAGCGCAACACGTTACTGTACTTTGCAGTAAACAGAAGGCGGATCAATGTGAAATTGAAAAAAAGAATAAAGCATGTAAAATAGAATGAAATAGTTATATAGGCATCATGAAAATGAGTCGCATTGAGAAAAGGACAAGTTATGGTGCAATAACACACATAATAAGGAACTTGTTGTATTAAAAAAAAGGAGGGGAAGAGTGTCCATTCAGACATTATTTGCATATTGATAACACAAATTTCAGAGGCTGAAAATAAATGATTTGAGGAAAATATGATCAAAAACTGGAAAGCTAAGAATTTGTAGTGTTGATGATCCGTACACAAAATACTGTCATGGCTGTTTTCTTTGCGTATTCCTTTCCATTTGTTTTGTACAGCACATTGGGGGAAATGGCACAATTATTTCAATGTTTTTACTTGCACAATTTCTGTTGTTATATTCAATAAATAAAGTATGTGACAAATAGAAAGTTTTCAGTAGATGAATTGATGAATAAATCGGGGGCTGAAGTATAATACATATGACCTCAGATTATCATTTTCTTTAATATAAAGGAAGAACAAAACTAAATAACACAACAAATTGAGATAAGCAAAAGAGGGGAAAGAGAAGGGAACGAGAAACTAGAAATCATAAAATTGCATTTAACCTGATGGGTGAAAATTTGTATTCTTAATTAAAATAATGGAAATCTATGCCTGAAATCTGAAGAAAGGAATGTATAAAACGAAATGAAGAGTGCAGATATCTAGCATCGCTTCAAAGTAAACAAGTTTACCAAAATTTGACAAAATCTTACAAAATCTTTATTGTATTAGTTGCCCCTTTCGATCTCTTGTCCATGACTCGCTCTCAATTTCGGGCTTCGTTTCTTAGTTTTTACTTTCTTTCTGACCTCTTTTTCAAATAAAACCTAGATTCTCTACCAATTCTCTTCTTTAATGCCATTTTACATGTATCATGTACATAACGTTACACCAAGTGGGGCCTCAGGCTATGGCTGTATACCTATCTAAACTATAGCGTGGGTGAATAATAATGAAATTCTACCCTTCTCTCGCAGAAAAGGTAATATGCGGCCTCATTTCAAACGAGTTGCCCCCGAGGGCCGTCAAGAAACGAGATAAATACCACGCAATATTGTGAGACATGGTGATGTATCCCGATATTGAGAACCAGAGAGGGGTGGAACCCCCTCCAATGGGGAGGAGGGGGAGGAGGGCAGCCCCGTGTGATGTAGACTTACTGCATGTATAGTATAGATTTTGTATGAGCGAAGAGGGGGGGCGTAACCCGGCTTTATCCTGTCTGGATACGCCACAGGCCCACAGACCCCTCCCCCCCCCTGCAATTCCTAAAATTTCACGAATATTGATGTGAAGGACCCTTCTTTTTCAGAGAACGTCCTATAGTTTCAGGAAACCTCCAAAGTAGTATAAAACAATAATAGCGATAATATAATAATAATATTGATATACAACAATAATACGAAGAACACAACTTATAGAAAAGGATATTTCGATTGTATTCCATCGTAGTTATTACTTGTAAAATGGTTACAAGATAATGAATTCCTTGAAATACACCGTGCGCTGCATAACGGCTATACAAGTAAGATCTTTATTCCAAGGAGACCACACGCGCATAAAAACGTTATGAATATTACGTGAGACCATGGAATCAGTCACATTATGTTGATGGCCACTGTCTACTAATCCTCAAAGTGAAAACTGGTCAGGAGGAAGGAACATTAAACGTAATAAATATATGTAGTTCTATTCCCTACTAACTTAATTCAATATTTTCCGATTATGATATATATTTTGACAGAAACTATTTACAGAAACTTAAAAACATAGACTTGTTGATTATCTCGCTATTTATCGACTACAATCAAGAACTCTGGCGTGTTCCAAAATCGAAGCAATAAAATTATTTTCTCGTTAAAATATGGGAAAGAGTAATTTTACGACGGAAAAGTAAAAAGTTAAAATCATGATTATCAGCTGCAATCGGTAAACCTGGCATGTTGATTTTCGAGGTGTCAACCAAATGACCGAATTCCTCCCCGTGTATCGGCAGCCAGCAATAAATTATTTTATTAGAATAAAACAGTAAATTTTACGACAACTGTAGTATTATATCTCTCAATTAAAGACTCTAAAGGCCATTACCACACCCTATACGGCGGAATGAAATACTTTTATCATCATGACGATTATGACATAATGAGAATACGACATGAACATGACAAAAACTTTGCAAACAAGAGAATACAAAATCCATGGCTGTGGGCCAATGATAATTACAGGCGGAAGGCGACATGCACCGAAGTGATAATTCCCATGCAGAAGAATTAGCAATATAATAGATGGCTGAGTCGAAAAACAGAATAGACTGATTGGTAATTAATTAGCTCTTGGAAAGGAATATATTAACAGAGAAATATAAGGATGTACATTGTTTATCTCTTTAATATGAAGAGGCATAAAACCTTAATGTAGGTAAATATATGTTAGCATGTAGGCCTATTATACCAGTCCTCAATTAGCAACTCCGTGATGAACGGACGTTTTCGTAAGCATCGCCAGACAGCATTGAATAAAAACAAAACATGAATTGGATTACATCGAAAAACGAGAACTTACCCCCATTTTAAGTCCACAAAGTGAGATTAGCTATTTTGATAGAATAATACTCCTCTCAGTAAAATATATGAATCAATATACTATCCGCATCACATTTCGAAAAGGCATGCAGTGAACTTGAAGACCGATTCAATACTACGCACGTTGAAACGTATTGCTGTCTTAATGAGTGTCAAGATAGATAATGCGTACAGGCGGGTATCGTGATTGCGTCGATAATAATGACGTCACATTGTAAACGGACCACTCAAAGTTAATTTAGATAGACGCTGCGATAAGTGACCATAATTGCATATACAAAAATATGCGTCAAGTTTTCCATGGTAGGGTTCACCTTACCTTTTAAATCCTAGCATGTAATTTAGTTGTGTTTTTTAATAATTTATTTTTAAATACATTTATGATTTAGTTTCCTTTCATTTTCATCGCTTTTCATTATTCGTGGATTATAATGATAATAACATTGATGATAAAAGACAACACAATATTAAAAATAATAACAATTATACTAATCAAATGATAACAACAGGAATCACAACAATAATGAAGATGACGATAATAATACAAATAATAATTATAATAATGGCAACAATAATACAATTACAAATAATAATAATAATAATAATAACAATATGATTACAAATAGTAATGATATTATGTCCATTATTTTATTTCATTGATAATCTCTTCTTTTTTTTTCTTCTTCCTTCTTTAAGGGGGAGGGGCGGGCTTATGCCCTTAATTTTGAAGCTAGGAAGTGGCGAATTCCAGTGTAGGAGGGGCACGAAAAATTCGCGGACTGGGCAGCAAATAATGATAATTCCTGAATATTTTAACTATAGTTTGTCTTTGTTCTTTCATGTCATTTCCTCTTTTTATTTCCAATTACGTTCATATTGTCATGTTTATCTTATTGGACGGGGAACTGGAGTTGCAACAATTGTCCTTTTGCGTCCGTCTTTCAAAGAATTCATATCGAAAAGTACATATGACACAAAGAAAACAGTCGATCGTATATGCTGTATGTTGCCCAAGCAACCAGCAAATGGTTTGTATATTCGAGATGTCCCTTCAGGGCCAACATAGGTTTGGACCTAGTTCGCAGACACAAACCCTCGCCAGTAGCTGTGCGTAACAACGACTGCACCGCGAGACTAGGATGACGGCATAATGCATAGGCTCTGTACTTAATGTGCAACGGACACAGCTGTAGACTGACAGAGCTAGGTTCTGCTCAAGGCTTTGGGAATAATAATAAAGTGTCTAATTAGAGTCTCTACCGGCAGACTAACAATACGTGTTAAGTAGGACTATTTAGTTTGGTGTTAGGGCGGTGTCTTCCTATTTGCTCACATGCCTCTATGGTGAGATAATCATCTGGACTTTGGTCTGTTTGGTCGATGATCCGGCATGACCATTCATAAAAACTGATTTGAAAACCAGGACACGGACATAACCCTGCCCCTTGTGTGCTTCTCTTCTTCCATGACAACATACCTAAGGAGTGTTTCACAAAGGCTAAGATCGACTTATAGTTGGACTTAGCTATGGCAGGCTGTTCATTCCATTGTTTTATCTCGAGTTATCACTTAATTATGACAATAAACATGAACAATCCTTCTTCTGCTGCTTTTCATGTAAAATGACAATTATGAATCATGTACTTTGAAATTGCATAATAAACCATTATTGAATTTAATTTAATTGAATCTCACAATTTACTGGCGTTGGTCTCTCAAGGGACGTACAAATCATGGTCAGAAATCTACAACATTTACATTTTTTGATGATTCATTATTAAAGGAATTTTTTTAATCTCAAGATCATAATGGTGAGAGCAAACAGTGCACATGAACAGCCTGCCATAGTAAAGTCCAACTCAAAGTCGGTCTTAGTCTTTGTGAAACACTCCCTTAGTCGGTTTGGTAGGTTTTACCTGACTCTTAGGACCGCCTGTGAATGATTGTAAGTAAGCAACCAGGGGACCGACGGCTTAAGGTCCTCTCTGAGGATTGATCCATTATCCCCTTGCTATTTTGTTTCATTATAATTGGAGTATTTATCTTAATACAAAGTATGATGCGCATAATGTATCAATATGAATATTCGTGAACATGCATTCAATATATACGGTGATTTGCGTCGATCGTATCGAACTAGTTTGTTTTTGTGATTGTTTTACTTATTTTTGAACTTATTTGGAACATATATAAAATAATTGATAAACAACTGATTATTGTAAGCATTTTTAAACATGGTAATACATGTACAGATTTTTGTCGACTTACAGTATAACTACAAACCTTGTTTCTCTAATTACATGGTACATTAAAAATAACATTTGCTTTAAAAAAGAATCACAATTCATTCAACTATAAAGAATAATAATAGCAACTCTAAACAAGGATTTGGGAAATACTAAGTAAATTCATATTACACATCCTTCTGTTCTCATACAATAGACTATACATTCCAACATAAATCGACCAGTAGCATGATTCTAGAAATATTAATTAAATTTTAGTTTCGTCGCCTTTTCAGTAATATTGAATGGTAAATCCTACCGCAGTCACATGGCCAAACCGAATCCACACACCGACCATTTGGTTGCTATTTGTGCCTTTGGTTTTCATTTGTGGTTTTGTAATCCTATATAGGCCTATAATATTGAATAAAATATAATTTGAAAACAAAACTTCCTAGCCATTTTTTTTTTTTTTTTTGGGGGGGAGGGTAATGAACTTTTTTGTTCGGTCTATTTTCGGTCTGGTGTCTGTCTGTCGGTCTCGTTGGAGTGACTGTCGGTATATCAAACACATTAGGAATAAACTATTACAAACTAGTTTCGTATCATCAAAATGAAGATAGCAACTGAACCAATTACAAGCGTTTACAATAGGCTATATTAAAAGAGAAGGTTGAATTCAGGGGAGAGGGGAAAATAATTTGTGAGCGTTATCATTGTGTACTTTCTGTGAACAGTGCTTGTTACTTTGCCAAGACTGGGCCAAATTTCTTATCATTTCGACAAATCCAAAAGTTTGCAGTACACATCAATGCTTGAATGTTATATGATCAGCTTTATCTGATCGATTCCATACCGTTTTTTTCACAATGCAATCGCATGACCAGAACTCAACGTTATCTTTAACCACGTGCTGGAATGTTTTAATTTATAGACGCAATGATAATTATGAAAAGTACACACAACTAAGAAGACGCAATAAGGTAACAAAGTACACACAAATATATTTTTAAAAAATGCTTAACATTGAACTTGGGGAAGTCCTCGAGTGCTATGGACACTGAACAGGAACAAAATGCAGGGGTCCAGTATTTCATTGAAATGGTATGTCAGTAAAAACCTGCTTTAGTGACCACCTGTATACAAAGACCACATTTTTTGTTTCACTTGAAAATGGTTTCTTATTGAGACATGTACTAAAAACACCTGTCTACAAAGGCCACCTGTCTTCACAGACCACTTTTAGTGTTTCCCTTGGGCGATCGCTATAAACAGGTTTGACTGTATATGAGACAGATGGTACGCGTTAACTAAACGGTTGTATGACAAGATTTTACAAAAGTACGCGATATTCAGTTTTCTTAAAACTTTCTTCTCCAGTATTCAGGCTTGAACTAAGGCCAAGACAATTAATGTGAACTTGATACGAACTCCGAAGATAAAATATCAGAAAACTTACCTGGATACGAAAACATGGACATAAATTTATTCTCCCACGTTATGTGCTAACAAACCCGTGATATACTGCCTCATGTGTAACACCTGTAGGCCATTACATTTTAAAGGATTTATGCCAAGCCGATTTTACCATTTCCTCTTTAAACTACGCAGTCAATGGCTTAATTTCCGCCCCTTGCAGCTTGCTATACTTATCTCCGATTATGTACCCAAGGGGTAGGGGGCAGTTTGCCCCCGAATCT
>BEXV01002282.1:0-14857 GCA_003118195.1 Hemicentrotus pulcherrimus
AGACACATGCACAGATCCCTAATATTATTGGAAAGTCCTTTAAAAAGCATGCTAAGACTTCAATTTATTTCGAGTAACAAAAGAATATAGCAAAACAACACTCTGACAGAGTAAAAAATCAAACTTATACAAATTTACTAAAGATATGAGGTATTATTGGCCTCCAAGTGGTACAATAAATCAGTGTATTTAATATCTTTAGCGTCAGTACCCAGATAACGGATCAATATCGTTTTCGAATTGCTCTGACATCCGTCAACAATATTGCTTGATTATCGAAAACCGAGGTAAGTCAAATTCTATTATTTCGCTAGTCGGCGTGGTATAGATCATACTAATAATATTGTATGACTTTATTTTAATGTGATACAAGAATCATATAGCCCTCGCTATGACAATATTGAACTCGTCATATTGCCATAGCTCGAGCAATATATTCTTGTATCACACTCAATGCCATCCAATATTCCATAAATATGTACTGGTTATCCAATACTTCCTGACAAAGTTTCAGCCAATTTATTTATTTATTTGATTATTGAATATCCAAGGTATTATTTACTTTTGTTCGAAAAAAAGTCATAAATCTGTTTAAATTTCAGTTCAATGATGGTGTATTGGTTATTCTTTTCTTTCTCATATCACGCTGTTTTTCTGCCCGTTATTGGACAGATAAATATCAGTGACGTTTTCATTGATCGCAGTTCTATGCTTTCCTTTCTTAGCTGCACGAAGACTGCTCAGTCTCATAACGATTAATGAAGTAATTTACTCCGCAGCACGGGATGGCGTGTGCTATCTGATGGTACTCTCATTAGACAAAGCAGAGATTGTAAACAATATTCACGCATCTGTTAGCTTTTGAATATTTGATACTCTTTGTTTTTCCATCCTTGTTTTCGACATCCCGATACGGCACTTAACCGGTTTAATATTCAAAGACCGTTGTGCAATTAAAGTGAGTGGATCGTCTTATTATTTATTCAACATAATTCTAAAGGTTAGGTATATCAAGCAAAGAAAAATAGCTATGTTTACAATATCCATTTATACAACTACAGCGTCCTCTCAATATTTCCTTTCTCTCTCTGTCTACCTCTCTCTGCAGCTTTTATTGGTCTCTGTCCCTCTATTGTTTCATCTGCTTTTTGTCAAGCATTACTTTTGAATTGTAATAGAGGCGGTAAAGGGGTCAGTAATGAGGCAATTTTGACGGCTTCATCACGTCACCGTCCACATAGTCGACGAGATCATCTTAAAAGGCAATCCAATCTTTGAAATAAGTTCATTCGCATAAAAGCGGAAAAAATAAGAGAAAGAAAATGGCGAAGGTTTGAAAATTAATCAGTCTACTAATAAGAAAGTGTTTGATATATGAGATCACTAAAGATATGCGAATCTCAAATCGGCAATTTGGTTATTAGATTGTATTGTAGTCGCGGATAACTCTCCCGCTGGTCGTACACGAAAATATCATAAATTTCAATTTTTCTCCTAATTGCCTTCTCCCTTGGGACACTACTTAACATAATTGAGGCTAGCATATATTATAAAAGGTTCTCTAAAATGAAAAGACACTGCCGAGTCATATATTTGGGTCATTTTCTTTGGTGGATCAAATGGAAAAGCTTTCCGGCTCTTCGTCATACTATATCAATTAAGCCCATTTGAAGTGCCCAAACGTCCGAAAACTTTCAAAAAATCACAAATTTCTTGTTTTTTGACCGGTTTCCATCAAAATTCCACCAGTTTACTTTTCTGCTTTTGGGGCATCCTTTGAGAGCAGTTTCCTAATAGGGTTGCATTTCCTTTTTAAATCCCTACTGCCTCTCTCTGCCTCCGTGGTACATGTAAGAGTAAGGTAACCTCTCTTAGGTGGCACTCTGCTTTCTTCCATTCTCCATCCTCTTCTCAGCCCGACCAAATGTTCTTGCCTCCTTAATGAAGGGCTCATACTTGCCGTAGAGGGATTTGGAAATAGCCACCGTATCTCCTGCAAGAGAATCAAAATGATGAATATTCAAAAGGTTAAGTACGGAGAAATAATGATTGAATACTGTTTGAGTTAGTTCACCAAAAGACACCAATACAATTTGCAGGAGCTTAACTGTTTGTAAGTGCATATCTTCACGAGATTATGTCACAAATTCACCCAAGTGAACTGAGTGAGGTTTCGTCGAACTGATTACATGCTATCTGTAGTACGTTTTTCAAATGCAAACTACAAAATGTTAAAACGGGTATATAGCATACACCAGCACTTGACCGAGTACTATTGAAATCATGCTAGGGAAAGTTGTTAGGCCAAATATATTTATAAAAATAACATGTTTAGCGTCCTGCCCTTTTGAAAAGTAGGAAGGAGGAGGCCCTTTTTTTTTCTTTCTCCTTCTTCTTCAAAATGGCCGCTTATAATGGCCGCTCGGTACATTTTCCCTGACAGACGGGCTATTTTTTTAAGATGGCCGCCGGCATTTTGTTGTTTTTTTTAATTAAAAAAATCAATCAGAAATAGATCATTTTTTCTTAAAAAATAAAAAATAAAAAAATGAATGGCCTTACTACGGCTTAGAATATTTTTAATCCGCTTGCCCAAATTCAAGCCAGCAGAAAAGTTTTGAAACTGCGAAATGCGCTTACCGACTGGTTAGGTTGGAAATTTCTCTTTGCTGTGGGTCCACTCGCTCTCCGAAACAAAAGATCTCACGTTGAACGTGTTTTGGTCATAAGGCTGATGACTTTGTATACAATCCTCAAGGTACTGCACAAAGAGTTGCCACCGACGATGATAATACCTGAAATAAAAAGAATTTTTGTCTAGATGTAGTCGTGACTTCAAACCCAAAATGACATTGCCTCTCTTAATAGATTGTATTAAAGATTAGGCGATAATTATGTCCCTTGTTGGAGTTTTTTATTCACGTAAGGAAGCTGGTCAAAGATAAAATGTTTTACAAAGTGACTGTTATGTAATTAGACTAAATGTAAAGAAAACTAGATGGAAATTCGACTGCGCGCAGTCGAAAATGAGCCTCCGCCATGGAGCGATTTCACAAACGAAAGCAGAAGCAATTTTTCAATTCAAGTTTAATTGTAATCCATTAACAATTTTTCAGAATATCATGATTACAAGTTATTTTCATATACATGTACCCTTTTATCTTTGACCTCATGACCCTAAAATGGTAATCTGCGACGGTTCTAATGTGATCACCAGCTATTTATGCATACATAATGAGCCCTGTGACCTTTGACCTTTGCCCTCGTGACCCCAAAATCCGATCGATTCATTGGCTCTGGAAGATACATACATGACCTAAGTTTGGCATGAATCCATCATTCAGTTTTTGAGATAACGCGATCACGAGCTATTTTTGCATACATATTAAGCACTGTGACCTTTGAACTTTGCCCTCGTGACCCCAAAATCTGATCAATTCATTAGGCTCTCCAAAATACATACATGACCTAAATTTAGCAGGAAATCATGAATCGGTTCTTGGGAAAACGCGATCACAAGAAATTTTTGCATACATAATGAGCACTGTGACCTTTGACCTCGTGACCCGAAAATCTAATCAATTCATCGGCTCTGCAAGATACATACATGACCTAAGTTTAATATAACGTGATCAGGAGACTGGACGTAAGGACGTACGGACGGACGGACAACCAGAAGCTTCCGCTACTTTGTAACGGAGGCATAATACAAAGGTGTCAAAAGAATAATGATTTTCTATTGAAAACAATTCTACTGCTTTATACTACTTGTCAGTAAAAATGGGATTAGGTATCCAACTGATTTAATTGCAATGACATTAAAATACGAATTACACTATGAACATGACCGAACTCTGAAGTGCATATCAATGTGAACAAAGAATCATGCGCTTATTCATTTCACTGGTTAAAGTTGTTCTTTTTCGTTACAGTTCACGATTTGAAAATGGTCAGACGTTTGAGTCACGTGTCAAGGGATGACTCGTATGGCTGTATATAAATCATCAAATTCATATCGCACTTACGTCCGAAGTAGTCCTCCCCATTGTTTATTTGCATAGTCTAGAATCTGTTGGGGCAGAATAAAAAGTGGGAAATAAAAACTGCACTAAAACGCAATGTCAATCATCAAAGTAAAAAGGGAATAATGAACACTTTACGTGTGTCTTGCTGCTTTCACTCTTGGGATTCTATTGAATGTACTAAATATTATTCATGCTGTAATGTAGTTCTTTTGTGAATGTACGTTTCTTGAAAAAAAACATAAAAAATACACATGCAGTTGTAAAATTGTAATTGTAATGCAATATGTATAGATCGACTACATAGGACTCGCTCATGTGCTTATGATATTAACGTTAACTATCAAATGATGGAATATAATCATGTGACTACTTACTTCTTCTTTAGGCCCCCAGATGGTAATTTGATTTTTCGCATTGTATTCATACAATGATTCTTCCTGAGGTAGGAACAAACAATAGACAAAGGTATTGAGAATAACCAAAATAGTTTGATATTATCATGCATGTTAATGAATGTATCATATCATGGTGGTTAATGTCACTCAATAAAAACTAATGAAAACTTATTTAAGAGTACTTTTGTCAAACACTATATATTGCATACAGGCCTCCAATCTAGTAACAAAATATTGTGATAACTTACTTTGTTTAATTCTCCATTAAGCACACTTAAAAACGCAATTGAAATTGAAACGTGTTATCTGAACTATTTCTGCCTTCGTCGTAAGATCGTCAAAATCGCATCGACGGACTTACGTCATCGTTGGTTGCTAAGGACTTAGCATCTTCCAGCCATGTACCTAGCAACCAGTCCTGATGAGAGGAGGTGATGTTATCCATATCAAGAATCAGGTTGCATAGTAGAGTGCCATTACCTCTGTAAGAAAAGAAATGGTTACAAAGAAGAGTATCATTAAATAGATTGACTCTTCCACCAATATATAGGTAATCACGTAATAACAACTCTGTAACCGTGATAACCATATTTTAATCGCCTGTTGTGTGGTTGTTTTTTTTAAAAGGAAAAACACATCAAGATTCTGTAAAATACTGTGCCCGAAATTCTCATGTAAACACCCGATAACAAATAAAGAGGAGTCTACGTGAAATATCTCGTGTCATAAATAAATCATGTATACATGATAAATTTCTTGCAAAGAAAGTTACATGCATGTGTATTAAAGCCCCGCTGTACTAGTTAAAGCTACTTCCGCCTTCTATATAGCAAACAACGCCTAATCGGTGCCTGTTGGTTCCCCATGATCCTCTTTAAAAAATATTAATTGAGAGCTGATTTGATGAGATAACCACCTGTCAGTGACCTTGCAGGGAGGTCTCATCCCCCTGGCCAAACTAGTGCAGACAGGTTTTAAAAGTAACTTACCCGACAGCTCCTGCGTTCCGTGTACGGAAGGACACCATAAGCTTCTGGTAGAAGTCGAAAGCCAGGTCTTGTAAAACATTTCTTGTCACATCCACTAAATCATATCTATATCCAATGAATGATTACAATGGTGTTTAAATTTTTTTTAATTCTTACAAAAGGTGGGCAAATTTGGGGTGTGCAGGAAAGGAAATGTAAAGGCCCGTGCCCGTCTGATCTCTTTAGGGGCTATATGTCACGCGTTAATATATGTATCTCGGGATCAGGGCATACAGCCATGTCAAGATTTTCTTAATCATCCCATTAATAGCCTTGGAGGTGTAAAAATAGTATTATAGAAAAAGAAGTTAATATAATTGAATGTTTTTATGATTTTGCATTGCTGTTATTTCGAGACTTCAATGTTATACAAGACAGTTATAACTCAGTTATTAACTTAAAGGCTCTGCTCTCACCTGAACAGAGGACTTGTTCCTAATTTAGTCGATGCTTCGAGAAGAAATTCCCATGCCTTGGCAACCTTGGTGTAATCATACCAAACCTGCAGTACAAAATATGTATATAATGAAAGAGTTGAGGTTTCATAAGTGAAATGAAAAACAAATTCGTAAATGTAAAACATAATGTTTTGGTTTGCTCCCTCTCCCAAATACAAAATAATGATTGTGTATGACTCTCTATTTACTCTCATCGAGCGGTTAGTCAAGGCATTTCCCCCATCCCATCTCCTCTTCGTTTTAAAATTTAAAATCTCTTTGAAAAATATTAGGCAACAATATTATTATTGGTATCCATGAGGTAGGTCACTGGATTTCTCTACATTTTCTCTGAGAAATGCAAAAGGAAACTGCTACCTTTGAATTCTTGTAAGAAGGTGCTAAAACGTTTTTATGAAGTTGTGCGGGTTGTTTCTATCAAACACAATAAATATTATGTTGTTTTACTAGATAAATGGAGACATGTGCAACTGGTGTGATAATACCGATATGTCATAACATATACTTTGTTTAAATCTATTGTTTTGTTCTTGCTCAAGAATGATTGAATTAAAAAAATCTGATGACACAACAAATTGGGCATTATGTACCGTCAATCCATATGAACAACAGTATACAATGTAGCTCCGTTTGTCTTTAAATCATTTTGCACTGTTCTGGCCTTTCTTAATTTTTATCATTCACAATTGTGTTGTAGTATAATATACCTCATGCAAAGAAAAAATATTATCTAAAATATCTAACCCGTGATGTCATGATATTTGTAGGTCTCCTGACAGGCACAGCATACTGATGATCTTGTAAAGTACCCGTGTTGTTGTAAACGGTTTCTTTAAGGATAGCCCAGGCCTCGGTAGCTTCCTCACTCTTGTCCGGGTCACCAGAATACCGTCTGCCGGCATACTGCTCAATCCTGCAGGATGAAAGAAAGTGGAATTCTTTTGAAATAGATTCGTAATAATAAATTAGATAAACCCTCTAATGATAGAACCCAACAAGTCGTTCATGATAATGATATAGTCATGTAGCGCTGGTAGTCCTGCTGTCCAGATTATGACCGGTTTAATTTTTAATAATCTCCACCACCGCGATCTCCCCCTTCTTGTTACTTTGTTTAAGATATATTGTAAAACAGCATCTGAGGAACTAATACTTCAACAAGCTCTGCATATAGTGAGTTCATCTTTTATCGTGCTATTTTTATTAAATTTGTCGTTTCATTGTATATTTTTTGTAAAATTCTTATTTATTGTATCATGTTTTGCATGAGAGATAAAATCATTTGCTATTGATATTGATATTAAAAATGACGCAATCCCCCTATTTGTATGCCCGGCCAAATGAGTTTGTTGATAACGCCATCTTCAGCAAGTGCAGGGAATAAGAGAAATAAAATATAGGAACCAGCCAGATCCTGAACCACATCAGAGGCGTAGAGTGGTAACAATCATGGGGGAGGGGAGGGTTCAGTTGATATAGGACAACAGGTTGATACTGGAAGGAAAGAATGCAAGAGATCGAAAACAAGGTCACAAAGTGAAGGGAATGTTATTTTAAGTAGTTTTTATATTTCCTTCCCATTCATCATTTTTTCGATTACTTTTAAAGGCCGTCTGTACTAGATTGGCTAGGAGGGATTAGACCAGCCAGAAAGTTCACTGACATGTGGCTATCTCATCAACTCAGCTCTCAATTAACATAAGAAAAAGAGGATCATGGGGGACCTATGGTCCGTCACCGGTTAGGCATTGTTTTCTATATAGAGGGACCAAGAAGCTACAAGTAGTACAGTGGGCCTTTAAAACCGTCAACGTGGGACTGCATCAGCGATTGGAGCGGTCTTTTACGTTTCAAGTGAGAGGGATAGCAAGTGACAATGATTATGATGAATTCTCATCGTCTGTGCATTTGGCATACGTCATTCGATAGGGCCAAGCCATTATACCTATGTCGCTGTTCAACACAAAAAGTGGGTTAATTTACCATTTCGAGACGTTGGTGCTCCATGACCTCCAAGTCATGTCGATCAGGAAGTTGTACATGACGTAATTTTGAAGAATGCCCTCTGGTGTCAATCCCATGCCAATCATAGTGCTGTTATCATAAGCTCTGGCTTCAAATGGGCCCTGTTCACACAATCAAAGAGAAAAATGTGCATTTTGTCATTTATATTTCCTTATTAACCCAATACCTCCAGGGACCAGGTTGTCCCCGTATTAAGCCTATGTGAATTGGAGAATTCAGTATTCAACAGGTTAACTTGATCAAAGTTCCAAAATGCGAAACCTCGCTCAATCTAAAAAAAATAATAAACAGTAGTTTTATGGCATAATGAATAAAACATTGTTCGTTAACCCAGATCAATATTTAACTTGAACTATGTAGGCTGACATTTATCTCTTGGAGGAGTGGAACCGACATAATACTCTACCAGACAGAGCAGAACGCAATTTCATATGGACGAGGGGAGCTTGGCATCACTTGAAAGCAAGCTAGAACGACAGAACTTTTGATTTTTTATCTATGATGAACGCCACACAAGTGGGGTATGGCTCTAAAAACCATTGGCTAGGTACTGGCTTGCATAAGTTTCCCGTATATGCATACTTGGTTAACAACATCCAGCTTGCCATAGAGACCAGTGTTTCCTCCAAAGTTGTGGAGCATGCACCATATGAAAGGCTGACCGTAGAAAGAGTATGTAGTCTTATAGAAGGGACGGGCCTCTGCAAAGAGATCCAGGACTATCATGCGACCCTGCAAATTCAGCAACATTTTGTTTAAAAATAGAATTAAACACCAAACAATATGATAGATACTTCATATACAATGTGTATTAAACTGTATTTCCACACACACACACATACACGCACACACACACGCATATATATGCGTGAAGAAAATGGTCTAGGAACGTGAGACGTAGATGTACTTTTACAGCTACGTCTCACTATGGACCTACTATCGACCCATCCACAATCATTTATAGTTCCTTTCATTTGCATTTATATTTATCCTTTTATATGTCATTAATTTTATTTCATGTTTACATGTACAATGCTGTATTTTAACCATAATACCTTGTAAATGACCTGCAATTCAGCTTCGGCTGCCTTAATGTCATGTGAATAAAACCTTTATTGAATTAAATTGAATTGAATTGAATATTTATTACTAAAATATTGTGTATGATTCGTTCTAATTTGTATAATGTTTTTAATGTTTTGAATTGTGTAAATTCATTTGTAATTTAGCCTTTGGCTACAATGAGTGAATAAAATACCTTGAATTGAATTGTGTTATTATATAAACCGTTAATGGTCAAAGTCACATATTTTTGAGACCATGTAATACTCTGTGACCCAATGCCACATGAGTACATGGCATAAAATGTGAAAATTGTCTTCAAATACCCATATGACTATCTGAGAGTTGCATTTATAACAATTCAACTGCACATAGAACAAAAAATCCACAGGGAAAGAGAGTGTTTAATATTTTTTTTAAATTCCAACCTTCCTAAAGGTTAAGGTTTTACTATACTTACGATAGGAACACCTTGCAGGAGAGCCTTAATTTGGGTGGGGCCCCAGAATGATGTGTCCTGAAATAGCCACCCCATCATGAGCCACACACCTTTCGGATCCCCCTCGATGATACCCTGATAAACCCCCTTGCTGGCAGCTGAGAGGTAAGCAGAGTCTCTGGTGTGTGGAGACGATGGAGTATGAATGGATTTGGAAGTTTAACATGTATGTAAAATAGACAAACATCATAGAAGCTTTTAATTTCTTTACTGATTTGAATGGTTATCTGAACATACTTGTTTTGTCTGCTTCTTAGAAACCAAAAAAAGCAGAACCCCAGCAGGGCTGTCCTCATCACCCTCGCTCTAGTTATCAGCACCACCGCCCCCTCCCTCTCTCCCAGTCTCTCTCTCTCTTTCTCTCTCTCTCTCTATCTCTCCCGTTTTCTCTTGTTTGTTTCACTGATTTCATGTCAACTTCCAACCTGTTTTGAAACACCCTTAATCCCGCAAGTTAAACATGACCAAAGCCAGTCTCTTAATAATAATAATAATAATAATAATAGTGGGTTCTTGTATAGCGCTCATGTCAGTCAGATTTGACCCTCCTGGCGCTCCCGATTATTACCCTAGCTTTAGCACGGCTGCCATACGGCGCTCTAGCATTTCAAGGAATAAATTCCTACCAGGTACCCATTAACTTCACCTGGGTGGAGTGTGGCAAATGTAGATCAATGTCTTGCCAAAGGACATTAGTGCGGCGGCGGGACTCGAACAGCGGACCTTGTGATCGACAGTCTGGCGACATATCCACTCGACCACAACACCTCTACAAAATATTTCTCTACCCACATCCCACACAACACTAGATCCACAAGTTAAACATTACCAAAGCCAGTCTCTTATAAAATATTTCTCTACCCAAATCCCACACAGCACTAGATCCGATATCAATACACAGAACGTTCCCAGCAAGACATGATTCCTTATAAAACGCGTCTAGCATTAAATTCCATTCAAATATTACCAAGACATATCATGGTAGCAGATTAACTGATTTGCGTTTAATAGTTGAGATGTAGTCACCTTGATTTGGGTTTGTTCTCGTTAAAGGTGTCTGCGCTGTATATATGATCAGTACCATTAAACTCCTCAGACATCTAAAGGAAAATAGGAACAAAAGAGAACTCATATAAGTTTGCTCGAAGGGAAAACTAAAATCTATCAACAGATTTCACAAAGATACCATTTTATACCAAGAATGATTGTATATAGCCTAGCTAATACAATAATCAAAACCTATAAATATGTTCTCTGATCTAGTTTGTTTTTCACTTTCATTTCTTCCAATTCCTATTCTGGTGATATTCCTCATCTCTTGGAGCTACTCGCTATTTTCCTTTTCCATTTTCTCTCATAATTCCATATATATATAGCTTTTTTCACAAATCGTTATCCTCCAACAAAATACTAAATAGAGGTTCACAGTGTCTACCAATCTCACTGACTTACAGCATCAATAAATGCCTTTCCGACTTGCTTGAACATCGGGTCCTGGGGATCAAGTAGAGATGTGCTGTCGAAAGAAAAACGAAATAAAAAGGAAAAAGAGGTAGGCACCAGGGATCCAGGATAAACGCATATTAAACTATGAACAGCAATACTTACTTCTCAACTTAAATCAAGTATTGCATTCGCCAGAGTTGTGGTCTTACCATCTGTCTTTAAAAGTAATTTACCGTTCATGCAGATTTGTAAGGATTATTCCAGTATGAATAATCTTAAGTAATATGAAATTATCACAAAGGCCTGTCAAAATATATATCCTCTATTAAAATCAAAGGAAGCAGTGACCAAATGCGTCCAAGAACAATTCTTGATCTTTTCACCTTATCTTTTATTCTAGTACATAATATATAATGAAATGTATACACACCAGCAGTATTCCGGACCAAAACGACCCCAATCACCAAGATTTGAAATAGATGCATTTGGGAAAACTCTAGAAAGGGTAAACAAACACAACAGAGTATTCAGTAAAGTAATCAGAAAAAAAATCAGTTAAAATAGAAATTCTATTGAATACTCCATGACGAAAACAATGAAGAATGATTCAAGAATTTTTTTTCCTAAAGAACAGGAACAAAAAATTAAAAAATCAAACTTACTTTGAAAAAGATTTTGGGACATGTCCAGCAAAGGCAGGTAGTACAGGTATCATTCCCAAGTCCCTCATCCTCCTCAGTATCTGATGTTGGAGAGCGAGCTGATTGGTGTGCCATGATTGGGGTAGGGGTCCGCCCCACCCATCAATGTTACCCATGCGGGCCCTGATACAAAGAGGCGAATCAATAGCTAATATCAGACTTACCACAGTCACAAGACCATACAGTTACCAGCCTAAGCATTTTTCATTTCTACTTCTATTCTTTAGTTCAGAATGATTTTTACAAATATTTCTCCCCGTTTTTGTTATTCATGTTTTCCGACAACTTCCAACCAAAAGAAACTATTTTCCACCACGCATCCGTCTTTGTGACTGTCACCTATACCCCATCGATAGAGGCCTGCATTTAAGTTCTATAAGGATATAAAGGTCTCATTAACCTAAAGGGACGTCGAGGAGTATTCCAAAGAAGAAAGAAGAAGGTCAATATGTCAATAAACACGCACCATGCCAGGAATGCTGGTCCCCCAAAGTGTTTGTCCAGGTCCTCCTGCTCCAAGCCCATCTTCAGGTAGACCTTCTGCCAGAAAGTCTCCTGTCCGTTGAAAGCTAATGGAAGGTTGATACCACTCAGGGCCATCCAGTCTATGTGCCTCTCCCAACGCTCCCAATCCCACCAAGCAAATGTGTAGCTGACAGTGCAGACATTCTGGTAGAAGCGAAATCTATACAGCAAGAACACAATCTTGTGGAAGGGTTTGTCCATGGTTATTTCAAGTAAATGGCCTTGCTTATCCTAAATTAATTGAACCATTGTATAGTAACCTGCTCAATTGTAATATAGCACTTGGAGTTATAGTAGACTTTGATCCGCTCGGCATTTATATATAACACTTATTGTTCGTTAAGATTGAACTATCATTTTGATCGCTACCGGTAGTTTTATTTACGCTAATCAATATCCGTTGCAAACAAGAGGTTTTTCGCCTAACGTAGGACTGCGTTTAATATAGCGACTGATGCAACCATTGGTGTTCCATGTGATAGTACAGAAAGTGAATGCAAAATGAAGAGTGCGAACTTGGTTTTATTGGCGCATGCAATTCTCTTCTCGCCTTCTCATGCTCCATTATAGCGCAGGTAATAACACAACTAAAATGGAGCCTTGTGAGAAACGAGCATTGCAGGCGCGATGGATCTATGGTAGAGCAGTGGTCCCGTAACAAGGAGGTCCTGGCTTCGATACCAAGCCATGCGCCCATGTCCTTTGGTAAGGCAACCGAGTTGAATAAGAATCGTACCGAAATTATCATTTACCTGTTGGGACTGGTAACATTTAGCGGGGGATGTATCACAGGCCATTGCCCATCTTGAGGTAGGTAAAGTTGGTCCCCATTCCAGGAGATGTGGCAGTTACAGTAATGCACCAGGTAGTGCTGGACACCCCATACCGCAGCTACTCCGGTAGTACCGGTTACGTTGACAGTGGTCCCATCTGCAGAAATCTGTTTAGAACATCATCTAAAGATTTGTCACAATCAGTCCATTGCCACGATTAAGATCATACGGTGCTATTTTTGTCTTAGAAACACATTCTATCTACATGGGGAACTGATCAAGACTGATTTTTAGTACTGTGAGAGAGAGAGAGAGAGAGAAAGGTGGTACATAATACATCAAACGCAAACGGTCAGTAAACTCTGTCTCGAGATAAGAAGAAAGCAAACATGGGTATGTATATCAATTAACGCACCAATGTTTATCATTTCTTTAGTTTAACCTTCTAAGATTTTAACTTACAAAATGACTTCTGTGACTGCCTATTAGGAATGAAATAATCATGATAATCTAAGCAAACTTAACAGAGCCTTGACTTTAATAAGCTGATTATATGGAAGGAAAGTTAAAAAGCAATGGTTAAAACATTCAAAGAATACCTCAAAAGTATCGAGGTAATCACCACTGGGAGCTGGATTAACAACAACTTTGAAATTCTGGTATCTTGTTGGAAGAAGTCTCTTGATAACCTCCTGCGCTGCAGACGTTTGCGTTGAAGCACTTGCTTGGGGTTTCAGGTGCTTCAGCTCTTTTTCAAACCCTATATGGGAGCGAGAAAGAACGAGGATTGGTCCATTTCAACATTTCATGATTTACAAGATCTATTGATGATGAGTCAGTGTTATGGTGGCACATTTCTGTTTTTAAAAATATATAATAAAAAGGCATTTAAATTAAGGCACAGGGAGCTTCAATGAAGTCAATATTAAACACATTTGCTGAAAAAGGGTTATGAATTCACGATAATCACATGATACGATTTAAAATAAAAAAAAGACATTCGTTCTTTAAAATGTGAAAAAAAAAAAACGCCGTTTATCATTATTGTACCTTGAGCAATAAAAACGGACGCTTATAATGCTTGGGACCTTTTTGAAGATTCTGGTTCTGATTACCTACAATAATTTGAATTATGGTAAAGCAAATTGGTATGCTGAAGCCGAGGTAATAATATTTGCCAAGCGCCGGGAGTGGTAAGTTTGACAGCCATGAGCTCTATACAAGAACCCACTGTTATCATCATTATCATTAATAGTATCGCTTAATAACCAACAAGCTCATCAAAATATTATCGAAAATAAACCTTTCGCTTCCTTTTGGTTGAATCCGGACAAAGAGCTGATAATCTTTATCACCAGTATAGTTAGCATTCAAGTTGATTTGTATAGACTATAATTATGTGTCTGCAATTGATTAACCGAATACACAAATAAGACAAATCCGCTTACCATTTGCAGATGCATGTCCAAGTATAAGTGCAGTGATGAAGGCAACTATACGCCAATGCTGCACCATCTTTTGACGATTCATCCAGGTCCTGCGAACCCAGAAAGAAGAAAATTATGACAACTCGGTACGGGCAGAATATTTAACGGGAATGGGAACTGTCTACTTTAATATCAACTCGTGCTTCTTGCTGGATTGTCGTATCGGATCACAAAGAGAAATGGGGCCTGTTTTAATATAAGAACGTGTCTGCCTGTTCTAACCCTTTTCATGCAGCTATAAATTTCAATGTAAAAGCAATTCAATGGGCCGGGTCGGCAGCAGGGATTGTTGGAAAGTTTACAATAGTCATGGACTCATGGAAGTTTAATAATATATTGACACTGCTTAGTCCTAGGTAGGTAAACAACTACAAAATGCGAATGCGAAAAATTATAATACCAGGCAGGTGCGTACGCAGGGGGGGGGGGGGGG
>BEXV01002282.1:15144-40328 GCA_003118195.1 Hemicentrotus pulcherrimus
TGTTATTGTCATATTCGCACATTTCAATAGGTGACACACAGGCTATTGAATATTGTACCTAATGAAGTCTGCGCCTCCGTGATCGATGTCTGTCAAAGTTTGGGTCGTTATTGCAACAACTTACTAACCACTTTCATCGCGACGACGTGGACGATTCGTCGTAATTTGAACTTCATGGATTTGCTTCATTTTGATTGTCATTTCAAATCACCTAAAAATACGGTATCGGTTATTGGTGGCAGCGGCGTGTATAAATACCCAGAAAATGATTGTCAGTCAAATGAAGGAGTTGAATAGGGATTTCACTTTTATTAGGCATGTTCAAATATAATGACGTTATGATATTGACACGTTCAAATTACGCCCAGCCTTTGTGGGTAATTATACTATTAAATGTAAAGTGGCGAGTTGACTTGTTAGTCTCTTCGTCGTTTTCTAAAAGCACCCGGTAAGACATGGTTTGATATAAGTTACTGGTTTGTATTAGAAGGCGAGAAACGGCGATACTGGGAACAGCACCAAAGTCGTTTCTCATTTTCTTAAAGATTAAGCACGAGATCGAGGCTGCTTTTAAAGAATATAGTCACGGATTGATGTCGATTACTTCACGATGGCATTTAATACGGTAGGCTAGGTGGATATCGATAAGTTTCGTGATTGGTTATAAGGCCGCGGTAAATGGTATGGGACAAGGAATGTTATTGATTATAGACAGCCTTTATTAAAATCTATTCTTGATGAAACAGTAATCAACAGAACGAAAGTTGTTTACAGATAAAGTCACAGGGTATTTCGATTTCTTCGCGATGGCAGCAACAACAATAGATTGGATGAGACAAAATCTCACTGAGGCTTCGGTGATACCGTTCACCCATCGAGCTATTGTCGCATCGATCCTAATCGCATTGACACCGATCGGTCTCTTTGGTAATGCCCTCGTCATCATCGCCGTCGTTGTCGCGAAGAAGCTTCGTACAATCACTAATATTTTGGTCACCAACCTTGCTGTCGCTGATTTTATAACGTGTTAGACCTGATACGACAGAAAACCTGTCAAATAATTGATTTACTGCCTTTATTAATTGAACATCTTGAAGAAATAACGTAACACCATCGGGATTGTTATGATACAGTTCGATGTATGATCTATTTTGCGCATTGCATTGTAAAATCAACCATCTATCTGTAAAGCGCTTAGAGACATTTGTATTAAAGCGCTATATAAAAGCTGTATATTATCATTTTCTATGGGATCCAGAAACCCATATCTAAAGAGGTCTTCAAAATCTTTCTTTGGCTGCCCTGTTCAATTGTGATATACTTTAATAGCTGCCAACTCTATTAGCGTTAACTTTCCACATGTGCCTCTTCTTACCTATCCTTTTCCTTCATTTCTGTTAAAGTTTGAGTCGTGATTGCAAAACCGTATTACTCCCTTTTGATCGAGACGGTATCGACGATAATTATGTTGCATTGTGAACATGACGGATATGCTTCATTCATAATGTAATGTCAAATCAACTGACAATACGGTTCGGGTTATTAGTAAATGATTGTCAGTCATGTTATGGGAGAGGCTGTTCTTTGAATAGGGACTTCACTTTAATTATGCATGTTCAAATCTTATATAATACGTCATGTTATTGACATGTTCATATTACGTCCAGCCTTTGGTGGCAGTTTAACCGTTTTACATAGAGTAGAAGCGAGACGACTTGCAAATCTCTGCGTCATTCTATAAAAGCATCCAACAAGGCATGAGAGGATTTTAGGTTTCTGGTTTGCATTAGAAGGCGAGAAACGGTGATATTGCGTGAAACATAAGCACTATATAGCCACGTCGTTTCTCAATTTCTTAAACACTGAACACCAGACCGAGGCTGCTTTTTAAGAATATAATCACAGAGTGATGTCGATTACTTCACTATTGCATTTACATAGTTAGTCTAGGTGGATATCACCTATTCTTTGTGATTTATCATTCGGCCATGGTGAGTGGTATGAAACAAGGAATGCTGCTGATTAGAGACAACATGTTATCAAAATCGATTTGGGATAAAACAGTGATCAACGTAACAAGAGTGTTTTTACGAATATAGTCAAACGGGAATTTGACTTCTTCATGATGGCAGGAACAACGATAGTTTGGAAGGGTTCAAAACAAAGCGTGGGTAATCTTACTGAGTTTTCGGTGATAGCGTTCCACCATCGTGCTATCGTCGCATCGATCCTGATCGCATTGACACCGATCGGTCTGTTTGGTAATGCCCTCGTTACCGTCGCCGTCGTCGTTGCAAAGAAACTTCGTACAGTCACTAATATTTTGGTCATCAACCTTGCTGTCACTGATTTTGTAACGTGTGTCTGCTTCCCGTTCCTGAGCGCGGGCCTCCTAAGTCAAACAGGAAGCTATCCTATACATGATATGATTTGCGCATCTATCGCAGGAGTCTACATTGCTTGTGTGGGGTGTAGCAGTGCGACCCTACTCGCCATAGCTTCCGTCCGTTGGTATGTCATTACGAGATCTGTCCGTGGCCACCAAGGTATCCATGCTCCAAAGAAAGTCGTTGCTTTGGTAGTGCTCACCTGGATACAATCGCTAGCATTTTTAATCCTACCACTTGTCCTTGGCATTGGGGCATTGGGGTATTCTAAGTCCCATCGTTTGTGTGAACTAACAGTCACAAACTTGTTTGGCATGTATTACATGGTAATCATAGGAATTGTTATGGCCATTGGCTTGATGTTTACCCTGATATTTTATCTTCTGATTTTGCGTCATGTTTTACGACACCGCAAGCAGGTCCGCAACAAGTTCCCAACTGCTGAAGACATCAAATCTGGCGCCACATCGAACAACAAGAGCCAGGCTTCGTCGACGTCTCGAGGGTCCCGTCCACCCAAGATCAAAGCCATCAACAAAATGGAAGTCGAAATCACTCAGAATCTCTTCGTGGTTGCTGGTGTGCTCGTGATCTGTATCCTACCACTTAGCATAATTTTTATGATACCCGGTGACGATGCATTAAGGATCTATTGCTTTATGATCATGCTGGTAAATAGCGTTGCCAATCCAATCATCTATGGATTCAAGCATCCCATCTTTAAAGAGGTCTTCAAGAACCTCCTTTGGCCTTCCCGTACCGCTTGACGGTCTCAACCTGAAGAGCTGGTTCGGTGAAGGTGTGCTGAATCGTTTGCATGATATCCTTTACGATGATTGGATACAGCCCAATTGAACGACGGCATGCGAGACCAGCGGTCCAAGTATCCAAGAGACCGGCAATTGGTGTCACGTGTCACCTAAAGACTTGACCTACCGACTCCCAACGAAACCGACGGCACATGAAACCGACATGACGGTCTTGCGAATCTTTCAAAAATAATTCGTATGTTTACAAGACCGCAAATGTCAGTCTCGCAGGTGGTCGTCCTGGTATAGCACATGAATCGAACACAAATTACATATTTCCGAATTTAAATAAGTTACAAGTCAAAACTTAAAACAGAAGAGCAATATCAAAAATATACACGTACTTAGTCTTCTTTCTTTTTTATACATTTTTTTAATAAATCAAACAATGCTTTGTAGAACAACGTCGATCTGGCGCTGCTCAGTGACTGCCGGGCTCACGATCACTTGGGCAAAAAGAATTTCCATTTTCGGTTTAATACATTTGGAGTGGACTTTAATAAAGATCATTATTATTTTTATTATTATTATCATTATTATTATAAGATAAAACAATATTACTCTTTAAATGAAACATATTCTTGAAGTAAAAAAAAAATAAAAATAAAACAAGAAGAAGAAAAAATATAACCACAAAAAAAACCTGTCCACCCCACATGCGTACAATCACGCAAAAAAAAAAACAACAATCACACAACACTCTCATACACCCCATTTCCATTACCCTTACAGCCACCCCTCCCCTCTATGTGAGGGAAGGAAGTAGTAATGTAATGATATTATGTAATAATGATTATAATAATAATGGTAATAATACAGTTTAGTTTAATTTATGTGCCATTGTTCTTTGTAAATGTATCCCATTTTCGGAAATAAAATATCTAAGTGCAATGTTCTGCTAATTTTATTTCCTCATCTTCACCTTTTTGTTTATTCTATTTCATTCCCATATAAAGAGCAAAACATGAATAAAATTAAACAATTTTGATGCTAATACACAAATAAAAGTTACATTGAAATGGTGAATTACCTGTAAATTATATCGGAAGATGAAAAGATAGAAACGGAATAAAGACTAAAAGGCCCTGATTAAATCCCCTCAACCACAAAATGTTAATAGTATGCAGAAATATTTACAGTTTTTTTAAACATTTGTTTCCATTTGTTTATGTATTACTCTGTCAAAAGAAGTCTTTTTTGTTACTGGAAAATTGTAATATCATATATTACAACTAAATGATTTACTAGTTGTTCAGTTCCTACCTGGGTTATTGTAATGCCAATATAACATTCGTTCCACTTTAATGTCTGTAGTAATAGCCATTCAAAAACACTTCCGCCAGTTTTCCACAAACACCGAATTTCGTTCACAATCATTCAAAAATATAGTCATAAATTAGGATTCCTCATTATTTGAAGACATGAGCATTGACCATCCTTTATTAAGCCAAACCTGAGAAAATATATTTAGTGTAGACAATTGTATTTACATCTTATACTTCAATTTTTGCAGTTTATAATCCGAAATGGATTTCCGTTATCAGAGAAATATCTTTTTATTTTCTTGTTTAGTTGGAGTATAAAGCTGCCTAAATTAATTAGACGCAGAAGAAAATACAGTTTTACCATGTATTAATTTTGTTTATAATAATGTAGATGTTACATCTTTAAAATAACAGACATTTTTCTTAAAGAGAAAGTGCATTTTTAACTCTGTATCTTCCTACATCAAAGTAGATTGGTTCAATTTTTTTCTTCTCAATTTTTGTGGTAATGCCTAACATATTTGATTAATTTTATTTATTCGGTTGCACTTAAAACCGTGTTTTTTTTAAGGGCCTTTTTGATTTTCAATCACTATTTCTATCTTCCAAATGATTTACTTTAATAAAAAACTTTTAAGGAACAAATCAAGAATGTACAGTATATTAATGTATCCATCGATTCGAATAAATTTGTGAAAAAATATAATTTCGTTTCTCTTTGCAACCTCTGTTCTTAAAATTGATCCTCTCTCATTGATCTAACCTTGTAACATATCCGTATGAAAATCTGCTTAGTGCTAATTAAAAAAGAAAAGAATGTCTTCGCTACAAAATATTACTATTCCACCAACCTCTCTTGTCGAAAACTTTAAAAACTGCTTCCATAGGGTCTCCTATGATAAGATCCCTTATACACATAATTCTCCGTATTTAAACAAATAACCAAAAGTCTGTAGGTTTGAGCCACCTGATCATAATATCAAAGAATATTATTCCTTCTAAATCTTTCACTACCATCCCATATGAAATAAAAAATAAAATCTTCTTGATCCTTTCACCCCCATTCAGGCACTGATAATTATGAGCGATGAAACATAATTCAATTTTGAAAGGAAAAAACTTTCACCCAATAAAATTTCACAAATAACGTTATGTCTCTTTGCTTCTTCCAAGATTTGTTTTCCTTAATGTTACTAAGACTTTGATTATGATTTATTTTCCTTCTTTAACCTCGGGATCTAGTTCAATAATTATCTCTAACTGTTCAGGAAATTGCATTACCTTCCTTGCATGTTAATTATACATTCGCTTATTGTTTAATATGTTTATTATCTGTATAAAATTATATACACTTAAAATATTGTATCAAACCATAATGTTCATGAAAATGTATGATGGAAAAAAATGCAGATACTAATAAATCAAATCAAATCAAATCAAAAGAGATTTTTTGAGTTGTTTGTTTGGGGTCCGAGCAACATTACATCCTTTTTCTTTTCTTTCTTCGTTAACTGTTAGACCCGACAAAACAGAAAACATGTCAAATAATTGATTTACTGCTTTTATTGATTGAACAACTTGAAGAAATAACGTAGCACCATCGGGATTATTATAATACAGTTCGCTTGACCGATCTATTTTGCGCTATGGAATCAAGTACCCCATCTTTTAAGAGGTCTTCAAAATATTTCTTTGGCCGCCCTGTACCGCTTGGTCACTTCTTAACCTGAAGTGAATCTGTAGAGAAGATATTCTTAATCGTTTACAAAATATATCCTTTAGGAAGGTTGGATACAGCTCAATTGACCAACGGTCTGCAAGACCGACGTACTATCCACGAGACCGGTAATCGGTTTCATGTATCACCTGAAAACATCCGCTATCTGTCTCGACCTATCATTGTATGCATTACTACTCAGCTGACAGACACGTGCTCCAGTAAGCCCAACCCCCAGCATTTGATCCACTACAGGTGTTTTCCATTGAAAGTTCAAAAATGTGTTTGTTGCTATTACTTTTCTGTTTTTGTGTGCTTGTGTGCGTTTTGACATGATTCGACGTTGATATTGATTATGTTAATGATATTAATAATAACAACAATTCATAATTCAAGAACTTTACAATGTTAACTTTTCTTTTGACAAGTTCGTTTTAATTGAAGGCTATAACTTGAAAAACAAAATATTCAAAAGTTTAAATTTTCATATCATATATGCAAAATACGCAGTTTATTTAACATTTATGCAAGCAGAAAATCACAAACTCATGTTTCATGAAGTCTCTATTCTTTGTATTTTCAAAAGATTAATCCACAACCGATTAAAGATCGAAAGGAACTGTAAAACAAAAATCTATGCATTTTTGAAAACACTGTTATTCAAGAAAACGAAACATGTTTTATTTGAACTATGTACAGATGCTACGATGTTATTTCAATTGAATGTGTATGATTGTTTGATTTGTTCAATAAATTAATTTTACCAAAAAAAAATAATAATAATAATAACAACAACATTAACAGCAACCACACAAGAACAACAATAATAACAAAAGGTTATATATGGACGTACGGAAAACGACTCAATATATAAGTTTATTAAGGAACCTTGTTAGAGAAATTGTCATATACTTTAATAGCTGCCAACTCTATTAGAGTTGACATTCCACATGTGTCTGTTCTTTCCTATCCTTTTTCTTCATTTCTGTTAAGTTTGGGTCGTGATTGCAAAAACGTATTACTCCCTTTTGATCGAGACGGCAACGACCATAATTATGTTGCATTGCGAATATGACGGATATGCTGCATGCATAATGTCATGTCAAATCAACTGACAATACGGTTCGGGTTATTAGTGGTTGTGGTGTATCTTATTACCCAGTAAATGATTGTCAGTCATGTTATGGGAGAGGCAGTTCTTTGAATAGGGACGTCACTTTTATTATGCAAGTTCAAATCTTAAGACATCATGTTATTGACATACAGCCTTTAGTGGCAATTATACCGTTTGACATAAAGTAGCTAGATGACTTGCAAATCTCTGCGTCGTGCTATAAAAGGATCCAAAAAGATATGATAGGATGTTAGGTACTGGTTTGCATTAGAAGGCGAGAAACGGTAATATTGCAAAGTCGTTTCTCAATTTTTTAAATACTGAAAACCAGATCGAGGCTGCTTTTAAAGAATATAATCACAGAGTGAAGTCGATTACTTCACTATTGCATTTACGAAGTTGGTCTAGGTAGATATCACATATTCTTTGTGATTTATCATAAGGCCATGGTGAATAGTATGGTACAAGGAATGCTGCTGATTAGAGACAACACTTTATCAAAATCTATTCTGGGTTAAACAGTGATCACCGCAACAAGAGTGTTTATACGAATACAGTCAAACGGGGATTTGACTTAATTATGATGGCAGGAAAAACGATAGATTGGAAGGGTTCAAAACAAAGCGTAGGTAATCTTACTGAGTTTTCGGTGATAGCGTTCCACCATCGTGCTATCGTCGCATCGATCCTGATCGCATTGACAACGATCGGTCTGTTTGGTAATGCACTCGTCATCGTCGCCGTCGTCGTCGCAAAGAAACTTCGTACAGTCACTAATATTTTGGTCATCAACCTAGCTGTAACCGATCTTTTAACGTGTCTCTGCTTTCCGTTCCTGAGCGCGGGCCTCTTAAGTCTAACAGGAAGCTATCCTATGCATGAAATCATTTGTGCAACCACCGGAGGAGTCGTAATTACCTGTGTGGGGTGTAGCAGCACGACCTTGCTCGCCATCGCATTCGTCCGTTGGTATGTCATTACGAGATCCGTCCGCGGCCACCAAGGTATCCATGCACCAAAGAAAGTCATTGCTTTAGTAGTGCTCATCTGGACAGAATCTGTCGCAGGAATAGTCCTACCACTTGTTCTAGGGATTGCAACATAAGGTTATTTAAAAAACCATCAATTGTGCACTCTTATAGAAACAAACTTGCTTGGAATGTACTACGTCGCATTCATGGGAATTCATATAGCCATTGCCCTGGTGCTTACCCTAATACTTTATCTCCTGGTGTTGCGTCATGTTTTACGACACCGCAAGCAGATCTGCAACAAGTTCCCAACTGCTGAAGACATCAGATCTGGTGCCACATTGAACCACGAGAGCATGGCTTCGTCCACGTCCCCAGTGTCCCGTCCACCCAAGATCAATGCCATCAACAAAATTGAGGTCGAAATCACTAAGAATCTCTTAATAGTTGTTGGTGTGCTCATGATCTGTACCCTACCACAAAGCATAAATCTAATGAACTACAGGGGCCATGCACTAATGATCTATTGCTCCATGATCTTGCTGGCAAATAGCGTTATAAATCCAATCATCTATGGATTCAAACATCCAATCTTCAAAGAGGTCTTCAAGAGCCTTCTTTGGCCGTCCCGTACCACTTGATCACGTCTCAACATGAAGCGCTGCTTCGGATAAGATGTGCTGAATCCTTTACAAGATATCGTTTAGGATCATTTAATACAGCTTAATTGACGGAAGATATGCGAGACCGACATAAAAAGTATTTATGGGACGGGCGGATCGGAGTCACGTATCACCTTTCACGAAAATTTTAAAAATAATTTAATTTACGAGCCTGAAAATGTCAGTCTCGCAGGCTTTCGTCCTTATTAATTTAGCTATTATTATAAAAATAACTACTGCAAAAATGAGGGGTCGCGAGTTACAGTAGTTTAAGTCATATTTGGGTGACAGACTCCGAGCAATGAAAATATTTTGCGCATGTCATCGCTTGCTCAAACTGGGTACCACAGGGCTCACTATTAGGACCAATGGTGTCTTTTATATACATAAACCTCATCCCAAGAAAAAACTTTGCTCATTCTGAGAGATTTATTATATTCTTGCCAATTAGTCTGCAGGAAACCCTACCAAAGTATTTGAGAAGGACATATAGCAAGAAATACCGTATATACATGTTCTCAGCACGACCATGCATATGGCATCGCCATTTTTTTTTTGTTTTGGTTTTTTTTTTTGGATAACGTGACGTATTATGTCAAGTCGTTTGTCAAGTACATGTATTCAACCTTATGAATACTAATCCTACCCAGGTGTGTTTGGTGAGTTGCCAGAACACAAATTTTATGAATGAGTTGGTGCTCTACTGGGGTGAAGGTTTCTCATAAATGGAATAGACTTGTCAACTGCTATATCTAAGTATTTCGAAGTGAATAAGATTCATCGTTCCCGTGTTATACATTTTTCACCAAATATTATTTCGATCTTTTCAGCTAAGATTTGTACTTACTAAAAAGTAAAGGATTTGTTAGTGATTAAAAAATTATGTCGAACTAAAGCTTGGTGCATGACAGATTACGACCATACCTTACGGGTACGTCATATTTTCAAGAAAATGGCTGCGCCCAAGTCATGCTAAACTGCATCACATCATGCCAAGAATATCTTTATTTGGTGATACGTACCGGATGTATGTCAAGATTTTTCATAATTATTATTCTGTCATAATATCTCAGGATATCTCAAGACTGGATAAAGCCATTGTCATGAAACTTGCCATAATGATAGATCCTAGACCAACTTAGAACTGCGTTACTTTTCAGCGACGCCGCGGCATCGTGACGTTATCACGACGTCATTAAGTTAAATGACATTAACGGACGTATCTCAGCCATGCAATATCAATTTCTATTCAATTTGGTATCAATCATGTTAAGGTCATGGGTCATAATCTTAGCCCACGCGCATGCGCCTTCCTCTCCAAACGGGGTGCACGCGTGCGTGCCAAAAAAATGTTCGAAACCCCAATCCAAATAATTTTCTATAATTTTCAAAAATGCGCGCGTTTAATTCATTTCAGTCACTTTTTACATGCAACGATGAAATACACGCGCGTCAAAGATAAAAACATGCCTATAGGCGGCGTCACAGAGGCCAAAAATCCGTATTTGGGTTATCTTCTTCATTGCTGTTTGTCATTATTATCCCATTAAAAATCCTCTAACGAAGCAAGAAAATTCTCCCTTGAAAGGATTTTTCAAAGGGATTTTTAAAGGGATTTTTCTGTGTGACACCGCCTTATGTTTAGTTGGCCATAAATTCTTTAAATGTAGAGATACCCACAATTTATTTTTGATATGCGGATAGAATGTGAGTTCTTAATATGATTTGATACATGTTCTGGCTTATCGCATTTTAAAACATTATCATATTCCACGTTTAAGTTAAACATTTGAATTATAATCAATTTTAATCAATTTCGTAATGGATGACAATGCACCTTCGACCATATCTCGTTTATCTCTTTTCGAATTTATCCCTAATTTCAATATGTTGTAGCTGAAGCTATGCTCTAAATCAGATGTGACATGTATTTTTCATTTTGATGACGGCACCACCAAATATTGGGTCCAGGACGACGGGTCCAAATCAAACTTCAGATTTTACGTGCAGTTGTGATACGAGCTAAAATGATAGCGGTAAAATTTCAAATATCCCGTGGAAGTGAGCCCTCTGGTGTTGTGATGGACACTGTGGTGGGTGTCATGGCATATTGAACCAAATGCAAAGGCGCCCATTGAACCGTACATAATTTGGTTCAAGATTTTTGTTTTAGTTCCAAAGGGCGCAAAAATTCGTCATGTGTTTATGTTGAGTGTTTATTTAGGTTAATCCATTATATTAATTTACCTTTAATTGGTACCCTCCCATTGTGGACTAACGATGGATGAGCATTTAACTTGAAAAATCATTTATAGGCTGTATGCACAAAGTTGTCCCGAAGTGTAGGTGTCATTTTTAGATTAAGATTTATTTTACCCGAAAGAGTGCTGATAACATTTTTTAATAGTATCATTCTTCCTTATTTGACATATTGTAATGTTGCTTGGAGCAACAGTTTTGATAAGTTGAGAGTATTGCAAATTAGAAGGCAATTAATAAGGCCGCTATTGATATTTATAATTATAGACATCCAAGTTATCATAAATGTTCCATCGACTAAGAATGTTACCACTAAGTGGACTTGCGTCGTTCAGTTGCGTATTGTTTATGTTGAAACTTCATTCTATGCCTCATGAATGTACGTTAAAAGATTTATTCCGTCAGAACTCGCAAATTGATAATTATAATACACGTCAAATTAATGGGTCTTGTTCATCAGCCTTTTGCAAGAACAAATGTCACTCTGACCTCTTGCCATATATCTTGCATTAAAGAATGGAACAGTTTACCTGATGATATACAACAACAAAATAGTGCAACTCTTTCTAGGTTTAGAAGGTTATCTAAAACGTACCTACTTGAAAGACTGACATAATTTTTCTTTCTCATTTCTCATTCTCAAATGCTTTTTGGCCACTAGAGACCTATACTCATCTGTGTGTTTGCTGTGTATGTGTGCGTGTGTGTGTGCGTGTGTGGGTGTGTGTTTCTGTGGATGGGGTGACAAATTTCTGTCCTAAACATATCCAGTAAAAAATAAATCACTCCCAGGCCACTGGCCTTTGATATAATTATATATGTATATTTTTTCTTTCAAATTATTGGCGTATTTCAGCGGGATCTCCCTGCTCTGCGTGGATAGAGATGAGGGTTGCCCACATCGGCATGGCTCCCTCTTAGCCGAGTAGGATTGGTGATATGACGAGTTGTGATGAGTTGCCTCAAAGAGGCACTCGCAATACTCGCAAATAGCTCTTCTTTTAACTCGAGATAACTCGCGACAACTCGGTATGGCTCGGCGTAACCTTTTACAACATTCCACGGCTCTCCTGGAATACGCGAACAGTTACAGAATTTTGAACATGTTCAAAATTTTCACTGACTCGTTGTAACTCGAGGTGAACTGGCTTACACTCGTAATATACTCGCATTACTCGTAACAAGCTTGCACTGCAGTCTTTAGAACTCATAGCAACTCGCCACCTTCAAGTATACGCTATGCTATTCGGGTTTCCAAGAGTGGAGTACGAGCACGACGGCCGTGCTGTGTGTCATGCCGAGTTGCCTATGATATTGGACGCGATTTTAATCGAGTTAGGGGACATACTGCGAGTTTCGTATGAGCATTAGCAGAGTGCAGGGCGAACATAACGAGCATGACGAGCGCATCATGATACGTCAGCTGGCCTACAATTGTGCAGATGATCAAGGCCTGTTCTTTCTCCAACATATCGAGCAAATATGCTTCTGGCATCCATCTTTATTTTGAGAGCGCCAAAATCAGAGGCAGCCCTCTCCGGGGCAGGAGAGCAGGGAGGGGTGCAGCGGGGCACAGTGCCCCACTTATTTTAAGTACTTAAAATATGCCCCTTTTTAAATAGGAAAAGTGCCCCTTTATCTTTGACTAGTGCCCCTTTTAACTTATAGAAGTGCCCCTACTCCTTTAATAATAATAAGCGCTATATGAAAATTAAAAATGATTATTATTCTTTTCACCTCTTATAAGTGCCCTTTTATTTTGACAAGTGCCTCTTTTCCTTAGGCAAGTGCCCTTTGAAAACGCATATGGATGGCGCCCCTTGTCCCTTTTCACCTCTTATTAATGCCCCTATCAAAATCAGATGGGGGTCCCTTTTCCGTCGACAAATGCCCATTTACTATTTCCATAAGTGCCCTATTTTCATCCCTGGTGAGTGGGTCTTTTAGAAGGTGTAAGAAGTGCCCAATTTCCACCACTGATAATTACTCTTTGTACTTTGAAATGAGCTCCTTTTCTTTTTTGATAAGTGTCCCCTTTTCCTCTCATCATTAAACGCGCCCCTAATTTCAAGCGACTAACAGCACCTCCTCCTAAAGCTCGCTCGCTCTGCTCTCTCGCATTTATAGATGATATATTTATGTTACCGTTTAAAAGGTCTTTTCGGTCTTCCGTAATAACAAAAATCTGGATATAACCCCATCGGGATTGGGTTTTTTGCTCTTTATAAGATGTAATTTTTCACACTGCGACCTCACAAATCTTTAAAAAAATTCCTCGCTCCATTCGCTCGGTCACAAATAATTTGAGGACCATCACACTCAACTGCAAAGTATGATGCTTGAACATGATCTTGTACTGAGCACATTTTTTTTTTTGGTCCTTGAAAATTTTAAAATTAGCACCCTTCCCCCCTAAAAAAAGATAAAAATCACGTGATTTTACAAACAAAAAAAATTAAGGGGGGGTGGGCCCCCCTGGATCCGCCACTGCTACAAAGGACCTACACAAGGAAGCAAGGACTTAGAACTTAAAATGATATATAAAGGACAATATTAGATAGCTTAGACAGATACCGAGTTTTGTTTGGTCCAGAGCTCGTCACGCGATATCTATTGCGAGGATTCAAATTGTTATATTTTCCTGGCCGGTTATATTTTACCATCTGGTGAAATTGATATATTTTAATCAAATCATGTCGCCCTCTTGAGGACTGTATGTCACTAATGACACACATTATACCATTTTTTCAATATTTTTGTTTCATGAGTTTTTGATTTCCCCTTGAAATATTTGTCCACATTCTTTTTTTCGATTCCCCCCCCCCNAGAGAGAGAGAGAGAAAGAGGGAGAGAGAGAGAGAATTGGGGGTAAGGATGAGATCAGATCACCGTTATTTGGTTAATTTGAAGCTTAAAAAGATATAGTCCCGTGCAAAAAAACGCAATTCTCACTCAGAATGCATTTCAACTCAATATATTGGAGAAGTTAAAAAAAAAACGGACTCTAAAACCGCCTACAACAAACCCCTTGGCTTACGTCCTATGTCTAATCATTGAACTATACATTGGAGAGCTTTGTCATTCTCCATTCGTCATTGCAAACATAAACATTAAACTATCAGCAACGTGAAGAACTGTACCGGTTTTTTTTTTTAAGTGATGTCATTAATATCTTATATGGAGAATAAAAACGAATGAATGCAGTTACTTACGTGTCTCGAGAAGAGTACGCCATGTATCCAAGAAATAAAGACGATTATGGACTTTAAATCGTTCACAGATAATCATTCACTGTTGGACCTCAGAATGTTTGCACTAACCGTTATAATAAATTGATTTGACCCCTGATCCTCTATCAAGATAAGTTCATGATGATCCCGTTAATTTGGATAAACATCCATGGAACTTAATCCGTTCATTATTTTTCATATCGAATACATTACCTGTCGTAAACTCATGTTCATGGCTGATTCAATTTGCATTCATGCTATTTTATTGGGTTTATGTATATTTGGCAATGACTTCCCTCGTGATTGGAAATTAAGTAATCATTGGCAGCTATAAAGGCCCTATATTAAGGACAGCGCAGTGATATAGGGCGGGGTGACTCTCCTCGTTTTTTAATTTTAATTTTTATATCATTATCAGTCGAGTATATCACCCTGCCACCTACCACTAACGGCTGGGTGTAAGGTCAACATTTACTTTCAGATATGCTTTGGATTATCTTCAAGTTCAACGACTAGAGTATATCCATATCACAGACGTGATGCTTGTCACATTGTCATCGTTAGGGGTGTATTCTTTGACCAGCGGTGAAGTATATTTTTGGTACGTTTGGGATATCATTTTATAAGAATACAATTTTCACCATAAAATAGCTTATGAGGGGGGGGGCATTATGGTTCCCCCTTAAGATCGCCGCGAACATTTGCACGCATGTCAAGTGAAGTGTATAGAATAAAATGATAATTTCAATTTTTTTGAAAAATTCACTCATTTGCATATTTACGGTAATTTATGCAAATAAAGTCATAAAAATCACATTTTCCCATAAATCATATATTATTCATATTAGACCATTCTGAATAATAATAAGACAAAACAATTGGAAGAGCTAGCTTATTCCTTATGTTATCATTTGTTTTGATAATTTCATATGTATTTCATTGTTTTTTAACTTATGTATTTTATTATTTTTGTTGTTTTATTTCNATAGGCTACACAATATAATTAATTTACATACATCAGAGTTTGCCTACAAAAGATGAAAAAGTACTTAATTAAATCATTATAGACATGATCCTAGTAGTCACTATGCAATGAAATCTAAAATTTCGAGTCGAGGGTCAAAATGTGAATCTAGAATGTAGTTAATTCGAACATTGCATTGAATGAATTTACCATTTTTTAGACCATTCGCATATCCATGGTAATATTACAGACATAAGACATTATGTTTACTCAAATTGTTTTTGAAGTTGAAGTTGAAGTTGTGGTGGTTGTGACGTCGCAATTACGTTACAAAAGGAATGTAGATAACCATAGCATCCTCTTTTTGAGGATTTGTTGAGGAACAGATCATACTTGAGAGACAAATCATTAACAGTAACCCTTGTGCTTCGAAACGTGGTATTGTGAGCTTTAAAAGTGATGCATAATAATAACATTAATTATTATTGTTATTTTTCATATCATTATTAATTGATCATTGCCAGTAGTAACTTCTCTAAGCGTCTAAGTATCAAAATTAGATTCATGTACATGTCAGCAAATAAATCTATCACATTCTACTCAATATTACTACAAAAATATGGGTCACCTTATTCATATATTATTATATGAAATTTAGTAAGAAAGGCTCTTGACATTCTACCAGGTCCTCATTTTATCTCCCGGGTACAGAGAGTGACGAGACATCAAGAAAGCCGCGGATCACCCAGATCCACTATAACACCCATAACAAATGAATAACATTGGAAAATGTAGAAAACAAGGGCAATGGATACTTGATTGGGTTGCAGAACTTACTGGAGACAGATCTCTAGAAAGTAATTAAATAAACAAACAGGTACTGAGAGAAAGAGTGAGAGAGAGAGAGAGAGAGAGAGATGGGTGGAGTATGGGATAGAGTTTAGACTACGTAACTTTAGAGTGTTCATTTAAAAAAACTTTTCCAACAATCACTACGGCAATTACTTTGATATCCGGGCCCTATTTTTGTATAATTACTCAGTCAAAGCATTATGATGCATCATTCTTATTGTCTCCGGCACCATCCGATGATCACGCTGCTCATCAGAGGAGGCCAAAGCCCATGGTCTTGATGTTCTGGAACTCGTGTAGCCCATACTTGGAACTTTCCACACCCAGTCCAGATTCCTTGACACCTCCAAACGGGGCGGCGTTATTGAAGAAGAAAGTGTCGTTGATGCCAACCTGGCCGACTTCCATCTCCTCGGCGACGCGCCAGATCTGACTCATGTCGTTGGAATAGAAATAACCCGCTAGCCCCATACGGGTGTTGTTGGCGATGGTGATCGCCTCCTCTTCGGTCTTAAACCTGAGGACAAACCAAGGGAGAGAGAGAGAGAGAGAGAGAGAGAGAGAAAGAGGGGGAGTGAGAGAGAGAGAGAGAGAATGAGAGAAAGTGAGAGAAAGCGGGAGAGATTATATTATGCAAAAATGTATTTAAAACTTTTGATATTTGTGATAATAACTATACTGAATGAGAATTGAGCAAATGAAGAGAATTGTAATTTATAAACACAATAATTTCAACCAATATAAAACTTGAACGTGCAGACTGAATCTTCTCTCAGAAGCGCAATACCATACCATGCTCATGAGCAAGTCAATTACATTGGTTGAACGTACTACATATGATACACAATTAATCCTTTCATTCATGGGGAGTGAGGTAGCAAATAACCACACCCAACTACCCAAATGCGTCCAATAAACTTTAACTTATGTGTATTTTACTTTCTTTATTGAATTACTTGATGGTCGTATGCCCACAATAAATTATACAATTTTCACACAACTGCGCCAGGAGAGTGTCATTTTTGACAGACATGGTGCATTATAAATGTTCACTATTATTATTAATATTAATAATAACCAAACATCTTCCTTCTCAATTCCTTGATACGTACTTGACTATGGAAGCCAATGGACCAAAGGTCTCTTCTGTGCATGGTAGTGCGGTGGTAGGCACATCGCAGATGACGGTTGGCTCAAAGAAGTTTCCTCCAAGTTTCGACCGGTTTCCTCCTGTCAGGATACGACCGCCTTGCTTCACCGCGTCCTGGACATGTCTTTCCACCTACAAATAATTGTATCTATTAGATCACGTAATCTATGTCTGATGGTAATTCAAGTGAATGATTGTGCTTGGCATAGTCATATATTTCTTATTTCCATCCTTTCAACCAGTAAAGTATAACTTTGTTTTCCATAATATTAGGTATGGATGTCTACATGTGGATATCATTCACACCCCTCGCCTATTTTGCATTGAATAAAATATTTATACTACAAACAGTAGTAGTACGTCTGCTTTTGTCTACTTCATCTACCACGAGTAGGCATATGAATTATAATACTCTGTGATTTCAGCGCCTACTTCCAGACCGAATAACTTCTTTTAATGGCTACTTTTGTCACATGGACATGTTGTAGTCTCTGAGAACATTGAACTACAGGTGTATATTTATTTTGCTATCTTTAATGAAGAACTGTCGCACTGCCATAGTTTACCTTCTCCACACCTCGTTGGTTAATGAGGGGTCCCATTGACGTCTTTGGGTCCATCCCATTACCGACCACCATACCTGATACATGCTCTTTCATCTTCTCACAGAAATTATCGTAGATGCCTTCTTGCACCAAGATGCGATTTGCACTGACACACACCTGTAGTGATTACATAATCATTTTGATTGTCAAGAGGAAGAGGTAGAGGTAGAAGTAGGAGGAGTTAAAATATACTATCGTTTCATTTCATGTATTTATTTCATCACGGTAACTTGTTCCATTCTCTACAGCTGTTTTCCCGAGCGTCCGTGGATTGAAATAAAAAATATATACATCATTTATAGTATCAATAATATTGCCTTTAATACCATTCAAAATGCTCAATACAATTTGAATAGAGAAAATCTTAACGTGGTAGTCGTATGACATTGTTATCATCATATATTCCTAATTATAAAAAAAACGTACGTTACTAATGCCTGATGCATAAAGTGCATCACTTTGTTTAACGTACGACTAGCGAGATCTTTGACGCTCAATTGCATACACAAAATGTCCTAGTTCACTACTAGAGAAAAAAACCCAAACCAAATGCCCTAATGTAGCAAATAAGTCAACAACGATAGCGATCGTTTTACTGTCTCAAAGACCATCAGGATCATGTTATCGCTGAAACATTAATGCCGTGCAAATAAAACTTTAGCAAGCTAAGCAAGAAGATGCCACGTCTACTGACTAAACTGGCTGCGATGTGTGAAGCGCGTTCAATTGTGAATATGAGATAATAATTATAGTCTCCACTCTCGTATTGTATTAGAATGTTTCAAAGAGCGACGTATAGGTTTAATGGTGTAAAGTCAACTTTAACAATGGAACTTAGACCGAGGGCTAAGTTTCCCCTTAGTTTGATACGATTCGGACCTAGCGTCGGCGCAGTTTGAACGATATACTTCTGGAACATTTCCTCAAACTGTCTACATGTAATACATAATCATTAATTACTCATTATATTTAAAACAATATATATATATATATACGGTTTTTGGTTCTAGGTCAGTTACCATCCTTGACAAACATCTCCGGACTAATACATCGATAGTCTAGTTTAGTCACTATGGAGTATATGTCCTTCGGGTACATGCGTCTTCCGAGGGTGTTACTGTTAGTTCAGGAGTATAGAGGTTAGAATACGCCCATTTTATAGCGAACGGACACACTGCTTCCATTTAGTTTTCAAATAATTGTATCGAAATGACTTGCAAACTGGCAAGCTACTTAATATAACTTTTTCCATTATAAGGAGAAGAAAGAAAAAAAGATTTAAAAAATCAACTATCGAAATGAACATAATGACCTTGTATCTATAAGAGTATCGATTACTGCCCCTGACACTTCTTTTTGGCATGATCCCATTGACCCCTTCATATTTGGAAATGTACCTTTGTCCGGGGGGTGGGGGAGGGAGGTGGTCGGTTCATCGGCATTAGCTATGGATGTTCGTGCTTACCTGGCCCGCGCCGTAGAACCTGAGAAAGAAGGCCCCCATGACTGCAGCATCGAGATTAGCTGAATCGAAGACGATGAGAGGAGAATTTCCTCCTAGCTCCAGGGAGACCTTCTTGACGGTGCTAGCAGCCTGACTCAACAGAATCTGAAAAATAAAAGCAGGATTGTAAATATAGCCTGCAAACAACCAGGGGAATCCAGTTCTAATGCACTTTTTCTAACGGTTTACGAAATATTCGAAAACCTATATAAACAAATTGCTCACTGACGTTACTCCTCTGGAGAGCGAAATGGTTTTTATGTCATGCTTAAAATAACAGATATAATTAACTTCACAGTGGACTACAATCTAAGTCTGGTGATTCCAAGAACACCCTTGTAGACGGATATCTCACGGGAATCTACGAAATGGGTTTCGTAAACCTTCGGAAAGGTTGTCAGAAAACCTACGAGACGGACAAGTAAGTCTCGTGGTTTTAGCCGACGGGTACAATGAATAAACATAAACTTGAAATAAATTGATAATAGAATCGTTAAGCAACTTTATCATTAAGTGACGTGGTCTAGCTTGTGGGCTGTCAGCCTTGTGGTTTTTAGCCGAGGAATCCAATTAATCCAAAAAACATAATACTTCATGGATGATAATAATAAATCGGTAAATGACTTAACCTTTCCTACGGCTGTAGAACCGGTGAAGGATATCTTGGATACCAGCAGGCTCTCGCACATGACATTGCCCACAGCTGGAGCGTTAGGTCGGGAACAGGGTACAATGTTGAAGACACCGTCTGGGACACCCGCTTCCTTAGCCATCTACGGAGCAAAAGTAAATAATTAAATGCTATGAAAGGACAGGAGGTCCATTTACTAGATTTGAGAAGAAAGATAACATTATTGTACAGCATCTTCATCCATGAACTCTTATGATTTTCTGCCTAGCATGTTAATATGCAAGCCTCATTTTATACCTCAGTCACTTCATGGCCACACGGCCGCCACATTGACTCCAAAGCGACTCCAAAGCGACTTATTCTTAGCCATTTGTAGCTGTAAAATCTTGTTCAGTGTGACGTTGGTTCGATGTCCGTCACATCGGTGTGACTGAGATTTTAGTTTTCTTATCCTATGCAAAATTATGCCCAGAGAAGGATGGCATTTCGAACGTAACGAATCATTCTTATATGTCAGTTGCACATGAGACATCATTTCGATTATCTATTTTTGTACGATGTCCCTCTTTAACGCAGCACGTCAAAAACCACGCAAGTTACTGACGTATATCTACGTCAGCAGCAAAATGACGCCTCGAACGCAACGGACATTATTCAATGCGGAATGCTACTTACGTCACAGAGAGCTAAAGCAGACAACGGAGTGTCTTCTGAAGGTTTGATTACCATGGTACACCCAACTGCCAAAGCCGCTCCAGCTTTCCTGGTTATCATCTCCAATGGGAAGTTCCACTGAAACAGAATGGTGAGTTGAATTAACTTTTGCGACGATGTATTCTTGTTGTACTTTAGTTTTTAAATATTTCTGATGACAAGTAGGACAACAGGAATGACTTGTTGTCTTTCAAGCAGATCTGTGAGGACAGTCAGTTTCATAAAAATATGATAAATTAGAGCGACATCAAGAGCTTTTTTCATAAACCCCATTCGTTTCGAAGGAATACTCTCTTGCTCTCTCTCTCTATCTCTCTCTCTCTCCTTTTCTGTGTCTAAACTGTTCTACCACCATTGCATTGAGCTGTATAAGCAAAGTTTACACTGTATATTTACAATATTAAGAGAAATAGATCAGTGCTACAAAAATGGATATTCCGCTCTTTTCAGTAAGGAATAACTACAACATATTAAGTGTATATATTTGCCAGGCTGATAATTTAACATCGGTAGAGCAGTGGTCTTGTAATCTAGTGACCCGGGTTCGAAACCAAGTCAAGGCGCTAGTACCCTATGGTAAGGCATTAATCCTCATTACCAGGACCCTCGGAGAGGACCTAAAGCCGTCGTCCGTCTGGTTGCTTTCTAACAAAACAAACATTTATGCTTACTTAGCAGTTAGGCAAAATAACAACCACCAGGCTGATATTTGCCATTTCATCTCGACATCAATATACATGTATATGACAGAGGTCTAGAGTGGGAAATAGAAATCCCATCCATGCAAGCTCCCTACTGATACTAGATTATACTTCATAAACTGATATTTACAATATTTAATATAGTTTTGCTAAGGAAAGTACTTTTGTAATACAACAGAACTTCAAAAAGCTGTGTGGGGGTAGTTCGTGCCGTCACCTTCGCCCCTCTCGTTCACAGTGCTCCCTCGTCCCTCGCACTGGCGTACTGTTGGGAGTTTGGGGCAGTTGCCTTCAAAAAAGATTCAAACGTTTTTCTCACTTTAAGAAAAAAAAATCATACTGTTGTAAGCGTTTATGGAAAATTCCCAAATTTACAGTCAGCCATGTCGAGGCCCGCGGTTCACGGGGCTCGAGCCCCCTCCCCCCCCCCCGCCCCTCACTTTTTTGAAAAAAGTATGTTGAAGAGAACCTACCAGTGTCGCAAAATATGAGGTATCAAAACATGCTCTTCTGACCGTGATTAATACTTAAAATCCCTGAGCTTGCGGGGGCTCCACCCCTTTGGCCCTACAAGGGACCCTAAAGCGGGCCCTGTATGCTCATCTGATCTTAATTTAATGCGTAAAACCCCTGAGCTGTAGGGGGCTCCTTGACCCCACGCCAATTATTGACCTGACAGTGTCACAAATAAGGTATCAAAATATGGTTATCTGACTGTAATTTAACGCCTACAACCCCTGAGATTCAGGGGGTCCACCCCTTGACCCCCGTTGGGGCTTTGCCCCTGGACCCCAAGCAACTAAAGGCTATATAATTTACAAACAAATCTACACCATTAAACTTCAAGTTCACTCATATATTGCAACACTTTCAAGGCTATTTCAAGTTCATGTATATACAAACGGCAACAGTTTCAATATAAAATGTAAGTTTTTCTCACTTAAATCATTGGTCTGGAAACAATTTTTTGCCCATTGTTGTGTATTGTATTACATTTTCACTAAAGATGAATTTATATTGTAATGCAATTTTCAAGTTTCCCAGGTTTATTTAGGAGAATAGAAGATTGATATTGTTAAGTTGTTCGATAACATCACTGAATTTGATTGGATCGAAGATATATCTCAGTAAGGGCTATAAAAGTCTCAAACAAATCTACACCATTAAACTTCAAGCTCACTCACACATGATATATTGCGACACTTCCAAGGCTACTTATTATTTCAAGTTCATGTATTTATAAACGCCAACATTTTTTTAATATACATTGTAATTTTCAGGAAAGCTATATTTACCTCTTGTTATATTTGTTATTATGATACTAAAGCAAATCGTTACGCTTATCGATAGGATAAGTTGTTCGATAACATCACTAAATTTGATTGGATCGGAGATATATCTCAGTAAAGGCTATAAAAGTCTCAAACAAATCTACACCATTAAAATTCAAGCTCACTCACTGCGACACTTTCGAGGCTACTTATTATTTCAAGTTCATGTATTTACAAACGGCAACATTTTTTAATATACATTGTAATTTTCAGGAAAGTTATATTTGCCTCTTGTTATAATTGTTATTATGATACTAAAGCAAATCGTTACGCTTATCGATAGGATACTGTGAATAACGTGTCGAATAATAACATCATTACGTACAATTATTAACCGGACTAGATATGTAAACAAAAATTTAAAAATGCATACACTTTTGCCAATAAATAAATGATAATAAACGATGATGAAATAGCTAAGAATTGAGGGGTAACATGGATACCAATTCAACGAAAATTTGTATTAAAAACAGCCCCCGTTAGTAATAAAAGAGCCCCCGTGAGAAGGTTCACGGAAACTCTTTTTTTTTGGGGGGGGGGAAGAGCCCCTGTGGGCAAAAAAATAATTTGAGCCCTGCCCTACACGCATTCTTTTTTTAGAGAAGAATCTTTAACTTACAGGGGTAATAAGACCAGCCACGCCCACTGGTTGTCTGATAACCAGGACCCTCTTGCTCCTGTTATGGGGCACCAGGACGTCACCGGTAGTCCTCGTCGCCTCCTCGGCATAGTATCGGAGGCAACTTGCCGCACCGTGAGCTTCAACTTGGGCCTCGGCCATTTTCTTCCCCTACATTGACACGATTGAAGAGACAAACAATATGTAAATAGGAAGAATTATAATTGTTCGATTAATGTTAGGGAGGGTAGATGTAAAAATTTAAATAAAATGTATTTGTATTATTATTTATTCAGCAAAAATAAAGAAAATCAGTTAAAAAGAAAAAAAAAGAGAACTTGTTATTTCCTGCAAACATTTCAGAAAATTTGCATAAAACTTTCATAAAATTGATGATTGAAATCACCCTCCCTCCACCCCCTCCCCTGTCCTCTCTCTCTCTCCCTCTCTCTCGCTCTCTCTCTCTCTCTCTCTCTCTTTCTCTCAACTTACTGAATATACATGAATTTCATTTTTGATTACATTAATTTTCGATGCAACAACTTTTTGCTCTATTTGCTGAACTATTTCGATTGTAGTTCAAATGTAAACGGAAATACCGGTCTATAGAAGGTGAGCGATCATAAATCAATAATGTAAGTAAATAGACATGTGAGATAAAGAAATACGAGAAAGAGAGAGAGATAAAGAGGAAACGAAAAAGAGAGACGCCATTGAATATTTGACTTTAAAAAAAAAAATAGACAAACACAGAGCTATACAAACATTTTCCGCGATGATGATCTTGGCCAGATTTTCTACGTTTTCATCCATCAGTTGTGCAAAGCGGTTGAGGATTGAAGCTCTTTCCTTGAATAAAGACAATAATAAAAACGCTTCAAAAAAATGTCATAATTATTGTAAGAGGGTCGTTGGTGGCAGGCTTTCAATGAACCGTGACCTTTACCCCACTTCCATCCCGCTTATAGCGGTGTGTCCAGACAGAATAAAGAGCATCAACTCTACTAAGGATCGATCCTGTATTGTCTAAAAAAAGGTGCCAATTTTCCCCCGACAGTAAATCCCGAAAGTGAATATCCCCAGGCAAAATCGTTTCGTAAAAGAATTGAAAAAGCCTTTAAAAAAGTCTCCAAATTATCATGCAATCTCTAATATGGATATACACTGTACATGTATCATGAATAATGGCTATTTCAAGGTATTGACGGCCATCTTTGAAGCCATTTTGAAAATAACTTCTTTCCGGGGTTCCGATTTTCTTTGATTTTTAGTTTGCTGTTCATAATGTCAAACACTCCATGAAACAGTTGAAAAAAAAAAACTTTTGTTGCAATATTTCGGGGGTTAGTGGTATTTTTCCTTCATACATTGACCCGACTATATCCTGGAAATGTGTTCAGGAAGAATGTTGATGAATATTTGAAATAAGCATAGATAAATTTACCGACTATATCCTGGAAATGTATTCAGGAAAAACATTGATGAAAATGTGAGATAAGGAAAGATGGGTAGAGATAAGGGCCACCGTATTGCCTATTGGCAAACCCAGAGTTATGTTGACTAAAGGAAAACATCAAACGGAAGATCAGGGAATCCTCTTCCTTCTCGTCTGAACTAATAATAATCTTCCTGACTTCAGAAATACATATGTAATATGTCTTTATAATGATGATAATGATAATGAAAATAATAATAATAA
>BEXV01002283.1:2306-34243 GCA_003118195.1 Hemicentrotus pulcherrimus
GAGGAGGAGGAGGAGGAGGAGGAGGAGGAGAGAGGAGAGAGGAGAGGAGAGGAGAGGAGAGGAGAGGAGAAGGAGGAGGTTAAGAAGAAGATTATTGCAGTAAAATGAATAATAAACTACTGTATGTTTACATGTACATGTACAGGTGTATGTTACAATTTCACAGCCACAAGGAAACCTGAACTTTATGACTGAAACATCTACATGTACATAACATTTATTTGTAGGAAAGGGTGAAAGAGTGAATACCAGTCTAAAATTGCGTGTCGCCCCCCAAAATTGTTTTTTTATGTACACCACAGTCATGGCAAGTGAGACTATGGATCCTGATGTTTGTGAGCAGTGCCAATCAGTACGGCCAGCCACACCCCCACCAGATTCATGCTGTGGTTCTGGATGTGCAGTGTGTGTCTATGATATTCATGATCAGGAGATCCAACTGTGGAAAAAGACTTGCAGGCGTAAACATGGTGCAGAGGAAAATCAGGTGAGTTTTATTTATTCCCCTCAAACTTGAAAGTCATGCTTCAGTTACTTGAAGGATAAGTAAGCAAGTTAATTCTTAGATTAAATCCTTGGTAATTTTCTATATGCTGATTTTTGTGATTAATTTAGTGGAATGGAGTAAAATGTATACTGGGTACTACAGTGCAAGGATTTGAGATGTAAAACTGCATAACCCCACTGACTTTTATAATATCATTTTTGTTTGTTTTTTGTCTTAACTGACTGCTGGATGTATTCTTAGATGTTAAGTATCAGAACTACTTCTAATAATTTTATGTTCCCTTCGTTCAAGATTGAAGACACTGAAACTGTAATGGACCTGATGGACTACAGGTATTACACTCTGCAATCAATTGTTCCAGTCTGTGCAAATACAGCTGTGTATAGATTCATGCTTCCCCATGGAAGGAAACTGGACCTGTCTATTGCAAAGCACATCATTCTCAGGTAAAACTTGTAGGACGTTGATGTTTAGTATTTTAGAATATTATAAAAATAATAACGCTGCCACCATCTTTCTCTTTGGAAAGTTTGAATTTGCTTTTAACTTATTTTATTTTTTAAAACTTTTAAAGTTTTGTTGGCTGCTGTGAAGTGTTTATGGTGAATTTGTATCTTTTTATGTGTATCATATTTTGTTTGCATGTGTAAAAGTTCTCGCTACCTGCTCTTCTCCTATAATATCAGCTGACATTCTTGTTGTTTCTCTTTTGGTATCTTCCTCACAGGGGTATACACAATGGAAAGGTGATAACCAGGCAATACACACCAATCTCTTCACCACATGATGCAGGATTCTTTGAAGTCCTTATTAAGGTAGGAAGAAGGATATTTGTGAGAGGCTGTTAAAATATGTTGTATGAAACTTTCAAACATCATGAGAGGTTAGGACAGAAGATATACATATAGAATTGTACTGATCCTTTTTTTTTAATCGAATGTGTCTCTCAGTAAATTCATGAGCAGAAGTGGCTAGAACTAAAAATGGATTTTATAGCTACAGGCCTAAGGAGAAATTACGTTTCTTCATTTTTTCCAGTCTTTACCAGCCCTAGCAAATAGACATCTACATGTACATGTACACCTGTATACCAAACTCAACCATTCTGTTTTGTATGCCCAAGGTTTTTTCATAGCCATGTACATGAATGACACTTCCTCACAGTAATGAGAAAATATAGCTTAGCATGATCTTCATTGAGCTTAAATTTGATTATGGAGGCCTAAATACTTCTTAATTTGTCATGATATGCAATTTACCTTTTTATTTTGTAGTTGTACCCCGGTGGAGATATGTCTCAGTACATTCAGCAATTGAAGATAGGCGATGAAGTAGAATGGAGAGGACCTTTTGGGGCATTTACATACCAACCAAACAAGGTAATTTAACAGTACATAGGAGCCAGAGAACAATTCATTTTGGTTTGATTTTCTATCGAAAACGTAATACATCCTCTATGGCACTTTGTGGAAGGTTTCCAGAGCTAAGTTACTCCCAGTCTTTTCCTAGTACTTCATCAAATTGATTGAGAGAGAAATACTTATAAAGTGTATTTCTCCTTTGGAAGTTTCTTTATTTTTCATTAAAGAGATTAAATAAGAAAATGAAGTTAAGATGTATCCCATTGCTCAGATATAACAAATCTGATGCACACAGACCCCTTAAATATGTTTTTTTAAAAGTTGTTTTGTGTACACATTTTCCCAATATTTTTCCTCGTACCCCTTGGTAAAGAGTTATTGAGGAGCCTTGTATATCACAATGGATTCTTACAAACCTCAGCCAAGCTAAAGAGAGTACGACGTAGTTCAGAAATACGGCTGAGTAGACCTACATGTATAAGATAAGTGAGGTAACTTACATAATCTTCTAAATGTAATGTCGCCCCTTTCTTAAATTCATGCATCAATACTTATACAATAACTATCAGCAGTTCCTCGATTAACCAGTATAATTTGGCATTTCAACACTTTTATTCAAATTTCATTTAGACATGATTATTAAAGGCAATACACAAGCATGTAACTTATCAGCACAAAAGACTTTACATTCATTGCTGTTTGTCATTTTCTCAACATTTAATCTTATTTTGAAGTTAAGTATAAATACATACTTGTACAGTTATATACATTGTTTCCATGTATCTTTCAAATGATTTATCCATATTTGTAATAATTATTGTGCCTTTTCTTGTATAGCAAATGAAAATGTGAATTACGTTTACTTACAAATTCAACAAATCTTTTATCAACAGGGCCATTATATGATAGCCATAGCAGCTGGTACCGGTATCACACCCATCATTCAGGTGATGAGGCATATTGTAGAGAACAAGGAGGATGAGACGGTCTTTAGACTTCTCTACACCTGTTGTAACTATGATGAGATTCTTCTGAGGGAAACTCTTAATGAGTTGGCTCTTTACTGGAATATCACCATTATCTTTAATCTAACTCAGGTAAGGAACTCATCCATTTGTACATCACACAGGAATTGACTAGTTTTAAATCACACAGGAATTGACTAGTTTTACATTTAAGTATTCCCTGTACAGGCACCTAGATTCTGTGCCATGAATCAGAAATGATCTAGTGGTATACTTGCTGCCAAGATAGCAATGGACGCTGCAAGTTCAAATCCCTTCTTGATCAAAGAGTTTGTTTCTTTATTGTACAATCAAATACAGATCATGATCTGTATTTGATTGTGAAATAAAAAAATTGCCATGTTTCACCCCTAGTTCAGGCAGGTGCCCTGGGTTTTGCAGCAAAAACTTACCTATGTGTTTGTACATATTGTTATTGCTGAAGCAGAGAAACTGGGAGCTTAAATTGATAGTTGATTGTTTTCTGCCTTTTGACGAGAATTGCTCATCCAAAACGCCATGCATTCTTTGATGTTCAGTTGAATCGACAGGTTCATTTTGTTAATTTGTGTGCCTTATTATTGACTTCTCTGTGGTTGGTTATGGATTGCACTGTGTGTGAAATAAGCATGATTGCCTGCATGTTAAAGTAGTCACCCAAAGAAAAATTCATGACTAATAAATATGGACAAATTAGATATGGATGGAAAGATTTTCTCTTGAAAAACACTTGCTGAAAAAATCATATAGATATCATGGAAAGGCGTAAAATGCAATTTTGTGACTAGCTGTGTCTCGCATGTGACATCACAAATCTTGACGCACTACAGAAGACTGCTGAAGGCAGAAAATCTTGATCACAAAATCAATATTTTTGAGAGATAATGACTGCGGGCCGGCCCCAAACATATTTTGAAGAGGAAAGTTCTTACCGCAATGATATTAATTTTTGCATCAATTCAAAACACTTTCTTTTGGTGACTATACTAAGTAATCCTTGTTTCTTGTATTCACACTCTCTGTCCTCTGCAGAGCTCAGCAGGCAGCCATCCCACAGAGTAAGGCGAGATCATTCAACATGGCCGCTTCACCCAAGAGAGAATATCCAAAGAGGTGGCTGCATCCATGGGTCGACCAGTGAGGGCGCTGGTCTGCGGAACTCGTTCTTTTGAAAATGACATGATTACATTCCTGAATGAATCAGGAGTGCCGGCCGATTCCATAGAGAAGTTTTAACACACAGGGTATTTTAACACTGATTATTTGTGTTTTCCTTATCATCACATGTGACATCATAACTATATCCATGGTAGAGCAGAGACATTGTGAATGGGCTGATGGGTGGTGCGTGTTGGACCCAATTCTTTGAAATATCTACTCAAAACAAAATCTGATTGTCCAATTCATGGATATGATGTGCATACAGAAATATTTTAGTTTATGCATGGGGATGTCCCACTGGTCCTCTGTATATGTATGACCTATTTGTATCAATGTTTTTTCAGGTCCACTGGAATACTGAATAAGTTCTCATTGCAGGGAGTAACAAACTAATAATAGGGACTTTTAGATTTGTGTGACGTCATTTTAAGGCACTGCGCATGTGTTACGTCGTCTCAGTCGGCGATCGAGAATGCGTCAACCTTGATTTTTCTACATCAAGTGCATACATACATACACGTTGATATTTAGATAGCGCCTTTACATGCTCAAGGTACTAGTATGCCACGTGCGCATAACATATACAGTTTTCTCAGGTAGACAAAGGAACATCCCTTCCCTGCTATTATGTAAAAATTGTGTTGAACAGGTGTCACATGCATATTCACCTGTTCTACACATTTTTACCTAATAGCAGTGAAGGGATCATCTTTTGTTGGGGGTAGAATGAGGAACTCTATATTTTGTCCTCTTTCTTTGTCCGTGATGTTCATAGTGTCACTTCCTGCATGCATGTATATCGTCGAGTGCAATCTAAAAGATTCTAATTGTAGTCAACATGGGCAGTTAAGTACGTTGACACCCATGATCAGTCGGCGTTCGTTGTGTTCTCGTCCAATCACTCTAAAAGTCCCTAATGCTGGCAGTGAGGCACATTTGTGTGTCTTTTTAGTTGTACAGTAAATCTTTGTTTAAAGATCAAATGTTCATTATAACTAGGCAGGCGCGTACCGGTATTTGTTGTCATACATGTACATTAGAATCCTGCAATAATATTAGCAAAGTTGGGATCTTTGCCATAATGGTTTGAAAAAAACTGAAGCTTTTGACACAGGTTTCTTGAATTTACTAATGGAATTTAAACAATGAAATTTGGAATGTGATTTTTTTTCTTCTAATTCTTTCTTTGATATTGTGTGCAATGTACTATTTGCTTGCAAGTTTTTAACTTTTTATCTATTTGTATATACTTTCAAATCAAATCAAAGTAATACATGTAATAGTCTAAGATTTTTCCAATAAAAACCACAATAATGATATACAACTTCAAAGTATGAAATTGCATTTATTATTTTTTTGTGGGAGACAAAAAAAAAAAAAACTTCATAGAAAGATGATGGTTAAGAAAGTTTGATCAACAAGTTTGAAAATTTTATTTTTTGCCTTCTATTGTTCTTCATCGTTTTCCTTTGTCCGATACTCATACTCTACAGACAATGGTCACACACAATAATTTCATACTTTTTATCAGGTTTTATTACTTCAAATTGAATGTACAAGGTTAATTATACAGGTACAGTATGTACATTTAGATGATGAAGCAGCCTTGAACGTAGGTTTTGTCATAATTTGCACTGGTAGAGTGGAGGAATGGGAAAGAAAATTCATGTATGTGGGTGGTAGGAAAGAGAAACAGAGAGGGAAAGAGAAACAGAGTTCCTGGATGACTGAGCAATTGGTCATTCATCTGGGTACTGCGTTAAAGATATTGAATACTCTTATTTATTGTACCACTTGGAAGCCTTTTATCAATAATAATTATGGATATTGGGAGGCAGAGAAATGAATTATAGCAAATAATAGTAAGAGGAAAGAGAGAGAGAGAGAGAGAATGAAAAGGGGGGATTTGTGGCTACAGGGACTGCAAGATTAGAACATGATTAGAGCAAGAGGGAGGAACTGAGAGAAAACAAAGCATAGAAAGGAAGAGGGAGAGAGACATGGGAGAGGGAGAAGGAGCAGATGTGCTAAATTTCAGAGAGACTGCAATTATAATATATAAAGGGAGGGTACAGGTAAGATCAATCATAAATAAGTTACCGGTATGCCAGTTGTTTTTAGAATGAATTCAGAATATGGCATTCATATCTGGAATTAAAAGGTCATGCAATGTAAAAGCTGCATGTACATGCATAATCAAGTATGATACAATAAAGCAGAAAGATGCAAAAATTCATTGGCTTTGTGTTGGTATGTTAGCTAACGTCAGCATAACCAGTACAGGTAACTTGCATTATGAATAGTGATTGTACTTAAAATGCACAAGAGTACAAAACAGAAAGATGTGGGGGCTAGGAGTTACAATACTGGAGAATTTAAAACTGCTAATTAATCGACAACCAGTATCTGACATTAGTAGCGACATGCTCATTTTTAATACTGATATATGTCTAATGTAGTAGAATTTTCTCACAAAAATAACTATAACAAATTGTTGGAAAACAAGCATGGCTAGTTTTGTTATTAGAAACTGACAGTTTGATATTCGGGCAAGAAACCTCAGCCCCCCGCCCCCATTGTGCTCATACGCCTGTGAACAACATCAATTATATCGTGAAATACAAAATCTAGAATGACTATAACTGTATTTATTCAAGTACCAGTAAATGTAGTTTCAAAGCTCACAATTCATCAAACTAGTCTACATCACAAGATTCTGACTTATACTGGAAAGATATAACGCTAGTTTGAAAGAAAAAAATATATGAATTGTAATTGTGTAAAAAATATGGATTGAAAATAGAAGTGTCCAGATTAGCTAGGGTCTTCATGGACTGAGATTCAAGACTATAAACCTATGGAAAGTGAACCACCTTCTTTTCCATACTTATACAATGTATCTGTTTTTTTTTATTTTTTTTAAATGTAGAAATGAAATAACATCACAATTTGTTGGACACACATGAAAACAAACCAAAAATCTAAACTGATGGCTGACCTTTAAAAAAAGTGCACACAGCCTTACAAATACCCAATGTAAATGCACAACAATCTCGCTTTATGCAGTATTTACATTGTATTGGCACGGATCGCAGTTTCAACATCATGGAGTAGTAAATATGTGACACTACAACCAAGCTCTATCACACGATAATGCAATAAAACAGCAGCAAACAAAATGTTTTCCAACCATATAAATGCAGCAAAATAAATAATTCAAATGCTGATGTACAATGTATAATTTACATGGTTGAAACGTAGAAAGATAATTATATTCACTGACCGATTGTTTTTACTGCAATTGTATCGTTTGGCTTTGGAACATGAATTTTGTTTTTGCTGAAAGAAACAGCAACATTAAAAATATGGGCATCACAAATTCACATTAAAGAGACCAAACTGACTATCATATATTCTTCAGTGTCTTAAATTACACATATTGTTTTCTTAATCTGTTGTGGAAGTTTCACTTTGTATTCTATTGAAATGAAAAATAATATATATTTTATCTTTGTAACGTTGGGAGACAAAAACACATTTCCTTCATTTTGCAATATTGTCTATCATGATGAATTCAAGAGCTGAGAAAGAAATTCATACTCCACAGTCATTTTAATCTACAACAAGAATAATAAACAATTCCAATCCATAAAGTATTTTTAAAGGGCGCATTTCCTTGCCGCAACAAAACGCCCAACAATTGGCTTCGCTCATATTTGGCACTTTCAATGATCAACTGAAGCCAATTTTTAAACACACAATTACAATTCTCTTACAAAATAAATGGGACTGCAGAAGTCCTTGGACTGGTTTATTATACTTGTTAAGGATTGGTGGGTATAGATCCTGCTCCGAAATACAGAATCCATTCAGACCCACTTTAGGGTGTCAGTTACTCCATCACATCAACTATCTCATGTTTGGCAGTTTGGATGTCTAGTTTTACAACGTGCACCTCCAATACAACGGGTAGTACAGAGAACTGGAAACAAACATGAAAGATAGAATATATAAATATTATAGAAAACAAAAAGATAACAAAATGCAAATTGAATATTTTAATGTTGCCTGTAATCCCTGTATATCACAGATCGGAAGTTTGACCTCCCCATTTTTTAACACACAACTGACCCCATGACACTTCAGTGTTGAAGCATTCTTTATTTCCATTAAATTGAAAGTTCATTTAAATCTGAGTAGAAATTTGTGTTCAACAAATCGACCAAGGGATATAAATGATTTACAGAGCATGACAATCTGTTAAAGCATTTTGTGTCCAAACTTTATAAAGCTGCTCTAGAAATGGAAGACAAAAGCCTACTTATTGATTCTTACCATGTTGGCAACGAGAACCAGTAAATCCATAGGGACATTCACAGCTGTATGGTCCCACACACTTCCCTCCATGGAGGCAGGGTAACACACATACTGGTCTCTCAAGTGATGCAAGAGAACCAAAGGCTAACAAGGGAGGAAAAAACGAACCAAACGTTATAAATCATCAGAACAGAAAAAAATATAGTAATAATTATAATAATAAAGATTGATTTATTGATCGAGCACATGATAAACGAAAGTTTCTCCATGCGCTTTACATAACATAACATATGGATGAGTTAACACTGCAAAATAATTTAAAACAGTGTAAGAGGTCAATCGCACTGGGTTATGGAAAATGAAGACAAACAAACATGCGTGCAATAATAAGGAATTTTTTGAAAGCGTTCCCTAAAACGAGACACATATATTCATGAAGGCCATTTCGTCTTTTTTTTTTTTAAGTCACTACAACTTACTACACAGCTGTAGATTTATTTGGATTCGTGTCGCATATGATTGTCTGTACTTTGAAGGGCTTATCTGCTAAAATATTACCTTGATTTGGTTGACTCAATTGGCATCTTAATTTAATTTCGTATCACATTAAATATGTTCTCTGAGTTAAAAACAAAACACCAATTAATTAGCACAATAAAGATTTGGGCATAAAATTGATAATATGCCATAATAATGAAAATGGGTAGGCCTCCACACAAAAGTATAGGCTCATGTAGGCTATATGTATCACATTAAAAAAGAACTTTAAATTTAGATGATAAGTTTTTAACTCACCAACGCATTTAGGAGAGGAGTCATTCCATGTATTATCTGACATACATCTGATAGAACTACTCCCAACCCTGTAGAATCCTCGATTACACCTGAAACTGACAACGTCTCCAGAAGAAAAGCTTTCTCCAAACATTCTTCCATCATCAATCGGAGGAGGAGGTACGCAGCCATCGGCTTCACATCGGGGCAAGGAATGACTCCACGTCCCTTCGGAGGTACAGAGAATCCTGCTGGTTCCAACGAGCTTAAAACCATTGCTACAGGAAATAGAAACAGTGTCTCCAACTGCATTTGAAGTACTGAAATATACCATGTTTTCACTGACTGGGAGATCAGGGCAAGTCACAAGATGGCAAAGTGGTAATGGGTTACTCCATGTTTGGTTTGCATTGCAAGATGCTGTTGCCTGACCCAGAAGGGTGTATCCGGTATTACATGTATATGTTACAATGGATCCAAAGAACAATGCTCTGTATTCTGCATGGCCATTCTCAGGTGCTTCAGGTGGAAGACACTCTAGGGGATCGCATGAAAACTCTGTCAATGACCATGTTTGATCTGGAAGGCACTCTGCCATACCTTCTGATGATGGTTGAAAACCGTTCTCACATTCTAGCTGCACAAAGTCACCAACCACAAACCTTGTCTTATCTGCCGGGTAGATGGCATGTGGTATGCGAGGTAAAACTTGACAAGGGTTTGGTGAACATTGGGGCTCCTTCTCACTCCAAGTTCCATTTGCTAAGCATGTTCTACTTCTTGGCCCATTCGTTGAGTAACCATCATGGCATATATAATGAACTTGGCTTTGGTACACTTTGCTTTCCAGTATCACCTTTCCATTATGTGGGTTGGTTAAAGGACCACACTTGACAGGTCGGCATTGTGGAGGTTCAGGTAGCCATCTCCCGTCGCTTGTACATCTGACGACCTGTACACCGTGCATTGTGAAGCCAGAGTGACAGTCATAAACTGCAGTACTATTGAAAGTCATGGCCTTGTAGGAACGTACGCCATTTATGACGATTGGTGGTGTATCACATGATATTGGGCGACAAGCAGGCAAAGACCCGCTCCAAGTCTGGTCTGCCTGGCATACCCTCCTATCTTCTCCACGCATCTTGTACCCTTCGTTGCAGCGATACTGTATTTCATCCAACAGTTGCATATTACCAAGATTGATAATGATACCATGTTCTACATCATCAGGCTGATGGCAAGTGATAGGTTGGCATTCAGGTGTAGATCCGGACCATTCTCCACTTCCACCACAGGTACGTGTCCTTGATCCAGTAATCACATAACCATGATCGCAAGAGTACCTTGCAATGCCATCAAGTGTTATATTGGTAGTCGTTACTTCTCCATGCAATGGCAGCGACAACGGTCCACAAGATATGGGTTTGCACACTTGACTGACCACACTCCATGAGCCATTACCAAGACACATTCTTACACTTTCGCCTGCAAGGGTATAACCGGTCCAGCAACGGTATGTTGCTTGTGAACTGAATGTTGTGACATTGAAGGAAACAATCCCTTTGTCCAAAAACGGTGGTTGTCCACATGAAACAAGTTCACAACTTGGCAATGTGTTGCTCCATGATCCATGTTCATCACACATTAGCATGCTCTCACCTTTCACAGCATATCCTGCATCACATGTATATGTTACGCTTGATCTGTATATCGGAATCTGGGTATTCATCTGCAGTGTTCCATGTCGAATCAGTTGTGGGCTGGGGCACTCTATGACTCTACAATCCTGATGGGCAAAGGACCACGATCCATTGGACAAGCACTGTCTTGAAGAAGGTCCATCAAGAGTATATCCTGAAGAACACAAATAAGTTGCATTACTTTCATACCTGTCGTTAGGTAATGTTACGTTGCCATGTAAGAGGTTTGGAGGGGGACCACATGTTGTTCGCACACATGTGGGTTGTTGACCGCTAAGTATCCCGTCATTTCCACAGATTCTGAAACTTTGACCAGCTATCTAGTAACCAGGATTGCATGAATAGAGGACCTTCAAAAGATTAAAAACAAAATGAACGTTTAGATTTGGTATCAAAAGTATAATAAAATCATGTAAGGCAAGGTTTGGTGTCTGGTTAAATAAAGAAGAAGTCAATTTAGGAATTGAGATGTAATTTTTTTCTTTTCCAAAAAATATTTTTGTTTTTTTAACTCAATGGCCTTTTAGTCAGACGAAATGAAAGTTAATATCAAATGCTGGGTAAAAGCAAAACAAAGGTTAGCTTGCAATATTCTGTCATCAACTGCATGTTCTCTTAGATGACCAATGTTGCTTGACTAAAATATCTCACCTTGTCACCGTTGAAGACAGTACGATTCCGTATGACAATTCCAAGGGGGAAGGCTTCCTCTACAATGCATTCGACTGGTCTACACTTTGGCTCATGGCCACTCCAGGTTCCATTTGCTTGACATCGCCGCCTTGCTAATCCTACCAACGTATATCCAGGTTCACATTCAAAGCTCACATCATCTAGGTACCGATTGTTGAGGAATATTGCAATACCATGGGCGGGGTTGATAGGTATTGGACATTCAATGAGGGTGCAAACGGGAGGTGGGTGTGCCCAGACACCCTGACTGGCACACTCAGTGACACTTGTTCCTACCAATTCAAATCCATGATCACAAGTATACACCGCCTGGCTACCAAAGGACACCCCTGATGACTGTACAGATCCATTTTGAGGTATTGCCAAGTCTGCACAAATGATGGGTAAACATTGGGGCATGTCTCCATTCCATTCTCCATCTCCCTCACACAGCAATGTGTTGTTTCCATCAATAGAGAACCCCTCGTTACAATCAAATACCATCGTTTCTCCATATGAGTTGGACTCTACTGCGATGAAACCATTGTCTGGTGGAAGTACAGGTTGACAAGTTATTGAAACGCAAGTGATGTTCGCAGGATCCCATATTCCGTTTTCAGAACACCGCATTTCCTGTGCGGTTTGGTATTTGAAACCTTCATGACAGTGAGGTTTGACGATGTCTCCATACACAAAGATGCCTTCACCTGGAGCAGAGAAAAGGAAACATTTAATGAATAACATGACATTATCTGCTTCATATGTGTTTGCATCAAGCACCTAGAAAGGGTAGTAAAAGAAGGCTTCAACTGAATTTCAAATTACAAAATAGTTTCAGATCAAGAGATCAACTAAATCATTGTTTTAACCATTGTCTCAGACTTCTAAGAGTCAATGCTTTGAAATATACTACTCTTGATATTACATCTAGTTGTAAACCTACTTTTTCAACGATTTCCAATATCATTCACTAAGAAACATGAACAATAGGACAAAATTACAAAAATATTACCTTCAATCGACCCATTGTAAACAAGAGGAATGTCTAAGCAGGGGACAGGTTGGCAGCTTGTGTTGGTTACATTTCCCCTCCATACACCTGTTTCATCACATTTAATCCTCAGCTCAGAGACGGCCTTGTAACCCACATCACACTGGTATGCTACAGCGGATCCATAAGTGCTAGTATTCAGTTCAAATTGTGTGTTGTTTATGTCTGGAGGTGAACCACAATCCAGCGGCTTGCATCTAGTGTCCGAGTGACTCCATGTACCATTGGAGGTACAGGTTGCTGATTCAGAGCCTGTGACAAACATAAGTTATGCAGTTATTAAAGATTGAATATATTTTGGTTATAAAATCATTATCATACCCTACATCAAAACCATCAAATAATTGGCATTTGGCCTATTTGTTTTATACAAAAGAAAGGAAAACGTTGATGACAAGTTGTATCATTTATTAAAGGATAATGCATAGGACTATCATTGTGTTTTACATATCCACCATGAGCTCTCTGGCGCAAAATGTTGTCTCTGACGTATCACATTATTTGACAGCATTAGGAATCATTTTGGACGGACCATGGTAAATACTATATAGTTGTTAAAAATATATTTATACATCCTTGAGTATGTTGGTCTAAAATAAAAGCAACAAAAGAGATAAATTGACATACCAGTCAGGATATAACCCGGGTTGCACACGAACTGTACGCTGTTAAGGTAGCTGAAATTGGTTCCAACTATGGAGCCATGAGGTGGAGTAACTGGCATCCCACAGCTGACAGCCTCACACCGTATCTCTTCTTCACTCCATCTTCCATCAGCCTGACAGGTGCTCTCCATGGAGACAACATCATCTCCAAAGATGAATCCATCGGCACAGAAATAGATAAGCGTATTGTTAAATGTAAAATTGTTTCTGAGGAAATATGCATTCTCTACCAAAGAAGGGCTGCCACATTCCAATAATTTGCAAGATGGGGGTTGCCGAGTCCATTCACCTTGAGCAGAGCAGTTTTGAGACGATTCCCCTTCGAGAATGTATCCCTCATGGCAGTCGTATATTACAGAGCTTGCATACATGAGGTTGTCAAAATGAACGTTGCCATGGTGAATTGCAGGAGGTTCTGGACAGAATATAGTAATGCATTCCGCCGAGGTGTTTGACCATTGGCCTGAGCTTTGACACTGCCTGGATGTCTCACCATGCAGACGATATCCTAAGTCACATTCGATTTCAATTTCACTCTGGAAGGACCAGTTAGTTCCAACGATGAAGCCATGATCAGGTGCTAACGGTACCTCACACGTGATAAGTTCACATACTGGAAGATCACCCAACCAATGTCCCTCTGCAGAACAACTAAGATGTGGGGCATTCCTGGTAACATACCCAGATTGACATGTATACGTCACTGACTCATTGAAAAGTCTTCCATATGAGGCAACTGCATGAAGAACAGCAGGTGGTTCTCCACACTCTACAATATCACATCGTACAGAGCTTTCCGTCCATTGTCCAGATGCAAGACATGTGATTACAGAGACACCAGACAAGATGAAACCAGTGTTGCAGGCATATACCAGAGTTTGGTTGTATGTGTAGTCCTGACCCTTGATGTTACTATTAGGTATGTTATTCGGAGGACCACAAGATACAGGAATACAGTCTGACAGGGTACCTACCCAACGTCAGCCAGCACTGCACGTCAGTTCAGTACTATCTGAATCGAACAGGTATCCTGTGGGACAGGTGTATTCCACAGTCATTCCATATGTAAATTCTTGTGATTGGTCTGCGGTTAATTGATGGTTGTCCATCTTTGGAGGTTCCCCACAAGAAACTGCCTGACAAACAGGGGGGCTGCTTGACCATTGTCCGTGGCTCATACATGAAATCTCTCTATTACCAGCTATTGTGTAACCTCTGTCGCAGTCATATATGACAGTAGCATTAAATCCAAAGTCCCCTCCTATCATTGAGCAATTTGCTACAGCAGGAGGCATGGGACATTGGATGCGTCTACACTCAGGAACAGAGGGCTCCCATACTCCATTCCCTCCACAATGAATGACAGTCCAGTCAGCCTCATATCCCTCATTACAAGTGTACCAAACACTGCTGCCATACGTCAATCCGTCATTTGTGGAGGTGGCAAGGGGCACATTAGGTGGATGTCCGCAGGACAGGATTGTACAAAGTGGCTCTGCATTGTCCCACCTTCCAGTCTCTTGACACTGGAGCACATTTGCCCCTGTCATCGTGTATCCAGTGATGCAACGGAATTCTGCGATGCTGCTGAACACACTCCCGTTAGTCATAATGAGCATGGAGTTTGGAGTGGATGTCAAAGGTGGACATGTGACGACCCTGCAGGTTGGTGGTGCTGTCCATTCTCCATCTATCTGACATGTAACGTTAGGCAAACCGATCAAACGGTAACCTCGTGCACATTGGTATGTTGCACCCTGCCTTGGCAATGCCATGTGGACTGGTCTCTCACCCTCAGAAGAAAGGACTACAGCATTTGGAACGTGGGGTGGCTCTCTGCAAAACACATCTGTCAGGAAGAGGAAAGCAGTAGATAGATGAAGATATTGAAACCTAATCCATTTATTTCAACTCACTTTGAAAGTATATATCTGTAGGCTAATATTTGAGATTGTATGTTGTTTTAATGTTGTAAATCTACTGGAAAGTGAAAATAGCTAAATGTTGAAAAAGCAATAACAATTTTCTGCAGGACCAGGGAATCTTGCAACTATCCCTCTCTGTTGTCTTTTGGTTTGGCATATATATTTTTGTTATGGAAACTATATATATATATATATATATGCATTTTGTGTACTTACATCTACATTCTGGCGTGAAACCTGACCAATATCCAGTCTCCATACATTCTCTCGCCAAAGGACCAACAAGAGTAAAGTTTTCAACGCAGGTGTAGAAAACTTGATCACCATACAGATACATCCTACCAATCACATACCCATGTTTGAGATGTCCAGGGTAGCCACAGTTTATTCCTGCATTAATGACATTCAAAAAGATGTAAAAAGACGAACCAAATTTGAGTCATTGGTTTCAGGGCTAATCATCTCACTTCATATGTTTTAAATAATCATTTTGCGTTACTGTAGATCAGCAACTGGGGAAACGATGGTTACAAGGTCAACAAGACGAGCAGTTTCATTATGACTGGCAATCCTAGGTTTATAAGACAATATGATTGTTAGCAATTTTGCTGGAAAGTTTATTCCGACACTAATTTCACTTACTAATATACCCTATGGCATATAGACGTATCAACAAGAACTCTAAAAATGAGATACACCTGTACAAGGATTAACCTAAATCTTTGAAATATAATGCTTATGGTAATCATTCTTGATGGTTAGGACTATCAGGTAATACTAACTGTCACAATATGCTCGATCACCCGGACTCCATTCTCCTGATACCTGACATTCAGCACGAGTGACTTCATGCCTGGGGAGTTCAAAGCCTAGTTGACAGTGGTAGGTTACAGAGGTCAAAGGTCGTGATGGTTGGTAGCCCTTCACAAAGCCAGCCTCAGGTGCAGTAGGATAGGGACATCCTTAAAGCGATAAGCATACAAATATAAGTCAAGGTAACCCAGAGATAGACATTTCAAAAATTGTTCAGGCAAATCAAACACAAATAAAAGAGTAGTATGCAAGAGTAGTTACCCCTATTATTTGACAACGAAATAGAATGTGGAGTGATTCTTACAAATATGTCTGAATTGATGGCATGCTTTCGTCTACAGGTACTGCTGATCTTGAAATAATACAGTGTACTCTGAATTATGGAAAATGTTATAATAACCATTAAAAGTCATTTTCTCTTATATAAATTTGAAAAGAACTTATACAAGTAGTTTCGTTGATTTTGCCCTTAAAGTGGTCATCTTAAATTAGTGACTTGTTTTCTTTTTCATGAAATGCTATTAAAAGAAGAAGGAAAAAATAAAGAAACACGAATAGATCATTTCTCAACCTATAAGCATTCTCACATACCTTGACAGAAAGTATTATTCTGCTTTTCAATTTGGCCTTGCATTCCAGATAGAAAGTCTGGCCATGCCATGATGACATCTAATGGTTTTTGACAGGTCCTTCCTAGTTCATAGATCTCTGCCGCTCCTAGAGCCCTGTCCCAAACAGTAAGGTAGGTGATCTCTCCAATGAAAGACTCAAGGTGTGTGAAGCCTCCTCCTAGGGTGTCTTGGTCTTGACCCAGGATTAGCTTTCCACCACCTGTAACACAGTCAATGGTTACATAATTACATCCATTGCGACACTCTATATTTAACTATAAAAATGAACCCTCTTTCTTTATGTAATGTCTATTAATTTTATTGGTATCTAAATTAGATCCTCGCTTGCAATTTTATAAAAAATAATACATTTTCCTTGTATATAATCAAAATGTATACACTACTGTAATTCTTTGAGTTTCACTGTCAAAGCACCCTTTCTGAATGAGACAATCTTACTAAAAATCATGAAGATTAATAGAATTTACTTCTTCAATGATGTATCATGGGCAAAACGCAAACCGATATTGCATTTATAATAATATCATACTTAAACATGTGATGTGTGCTATTCATGTGAATATGTTTTATTATGAATCTCGTTCCTTAACCTATCTAAAGCATTTCCACACATCAATTCTCTTATTAAATATTCGCTTATGATTAGACTAGTTTCTTTATCCAACTGTGGCATTTGCTGTATAATGAAAATTTAGATATATTTTATCATTGATGTACATGAATATAGGGAGCACGAATGGATTGTTCCCTTACCTGGTATAGACATGTCATTTGAAAGCCCTGTACCATTAGCCTGAAGAACCCCATCTTTGTACATTGTATAGGTTCCTCCATTGGAATCCCAAGTGGCCACTATGTGGTGCCATCTCCCATCATTTGCTGTGATGTCACTTACTATGGTTTCTTCGTTTACCTTGAGGACGAATCTAAACATTGAACGACAACAGAAATTCAAAGGAAAGATACAGTATTTGACTTAGTGCTCCGATACTGATTAAAGACCACTCCTGGGCCCCGTTTCACAAAACTTGTCATCAGTGACAAATGACAGTTTTTGTTATAAGCTACTGAAATCCTTGCTTCTGATTGGCCATCAGCAGATTTGTCACTATTTTTGTCATTTGTAGTTGAAACAATGCTTTGTGAAACGGGCCCCTGTTCTGCACTAATTGAGAGGCATAGGTTGATATTCATTATACTAGAGTTCTATGTCACATTAAAAGAAATCATGCAAAATTGATAGTTTCAGCAAAGAAGATTAAGGTTTGGAGATGATGGCATAAATTAACACTGATACTTAGCATTCTCTCTAAAAACAATACTGATAGCACCTTGAAAGATGTAATATCGATCCCTTTCTTCTGAATACTTCAATTAAAAAGTCATTTGCTTCATCTACGACAATGATACATGGTTTTCCCTCTTTAATAGGGTTTTCCAAGCATGTAAATGATAGCAAGTAAATGATTCTGCAACAATACATCCAATGCAAAACACAAAACATAAAAATGCCGTCTACTACCTTACCCGCTATAGTCTGTGACAGTCAAAGTATTATCACTTGAATCACTGACAGCGTAGGAGAAAACAGTACCAGAGTTGCCTGTGTTATCAGTAAACATCCAAAAAGAGATGGTCATAGCTGTAAGCGTTGGAAAATCGCGTTCCAATACGACAAAATCATCTATACCTCCTCTGTCAAACACCATGTTGAAATCCCAAGTCATCTCTGGAAAACATAAACAATCAATTTTGTTTTGATTTTTATTAATACATTCACAACTCATGGGTTGGATGGTCCTTGTCATCTTATAGCCGTCTTTCAAAGGGGTCCAAGCCACACACAAAAAAAAAAAGAAAACAAAAATGAACAAAAAGAATAAAGGAGATATATAACATCGGTATCTTTCATTAGGAAACTGTGGAAAGGGTAGTTTATCATGCCGATCATTTGCTCCATGGGATCCTCAATCTTGAACTAGAACTGTTTGGTGATATCAATTTTTGGATCTTCGGCGATTGTGTATATATCTTTATACGGGACATAATATTAGAAAGTAATCTTTGAGTTACGAAAGGTTTGTGTCTTTTATTTAATGTAAATACATCGTTTTCAATTTCTGATTGGCACGCGCTCATAGAACGAGCATGGTGATATATGTCATAATGATTCTATTGCTTTACAAGACAAATATTTAAAATGAACTATAACTATAATAGTTTCCCGAATGATGCCAAACATTAACCCACACTTTAATGCAATATGAATGTTGTCTTGCAGAAAAATGTGTATGTGAATACAAGCATTATTGTTATAGGTTTCATGGAATGTAAAGAAATGCTTATAGAGGTGCTACCAGAGGTAAGAATGCATACCTTCTTCACAGAATACACCTGTATAACCAGGCATGCATACACATTCGATACCAGCAATGAGATCTTCACAGGTCGCTCCATTGAGACAGGGAGTCGTTGCACATTCATCTATGTTGATTTCACAGAGGGTGCCAGAGAATCCAGCAAGACACTCACAACTGCACAGGAAAATGAATATGATTAAAGGGTATAATACCCGGTAAAACAAATCGATTGACATGCATTTGATCCATAAAATACAATGGATATATGATTAGAGTTGTGATACATGGAGTGATCAATAGAACCATGTAATAATGACGAATTAGGACTTTTGTTAAGCATCTCCCAAAATACCTGAAACAGGCTTAACACTTGCAGTTAGATCAATGGAAGCTATTTGCGATATGTCCTATACCTAGAACTGTTGTTATTTTGTTAATTTACATGTCAAGAGAGAGAGAGAGAGAGAGAAGGGGAATGATGATGAAAAAAGGAGGATTTTGTGAATGAATGAATTGTCATGCGCCTAGGCATTGTTTTTCTCAACTCAAGAATTGCAATGCATACAGAACTACCCACCGAAATTCATTGACCATGTCTTTACACGTGGCATTGTTATCACACGGGAAGGAGAGACACTCATCAACCTCCATCTCACAAAGATCTCCAAGGTAACCAAATGGACAGGTGCATTGGAAACCCACGATGAAGTCTGTACAGGTACCAAAGTTGTAGCAAGGATCAAGGGCACAGTCATCAACATCTTCCTCACAGTTTTCCCCTGAAATAGAGCATGTAAAATGTATTTATAAGCTATGTCGGAAAGTAAGGCTGGCAGAATTATGTTACTACAGTAACTACAGGATGAAAATTTGACCTAATTCTCGATAATTAAAGTACGATTTGAACCAATCTAAAAAAAAAAAAACATATCAAACTAATTGAAAATATACTTAGAATCTGAAATGCATATTAATCGCATCCAATAATCAGGACTTCTTACGTCAAACATAAATTATAGGAAGAAAAGGGAGAAAAACATCATAGAGAAATATGCATGTACAAAAATTAGCATAACTAGATGAATCATAATTATTGTGTAATTATAGTTTAAATTGGCTAAGGAGAACACACATACAATGTCTACATATAAACCATTCTGACGTATGTAAATGAGTTCAACCTGTATATCCATCAGGACACACGCATTCGTAATACTGTGGCCCATCAATACAAGTCGCTCCATTATGACAGGGATTAGTCTGGCATTCATCTACATCTTCTGAACAGTATCTACCTGTATGAAGTAAAGCAAGACGATAGTAGCTTCAATTATTAACGATTATAACACTCTTTCTATAAGCATACTAGTTTTCTGCGATTGAAAGGATTATTATTGTAGTTATAATATTAAAAGTGTAACACTTTTCATGGTGTTTAACAAATTAAATCATACTACCTGTATCACCAAAATTGTGTATACACAAAATGAACAACTTTGCTAATATCATGTGAATGTAACTAAACAAAAGATTTCAGAAAAACTATACAAAATGCTTAGGGCTTCTGATGTTAATATATACATAAAACTAAATTAAAGCTTATTACAGTACTGTTTAGCAATGAATAGCTATACTTCCTAGAATTAAAATAACAATTGAATTCTAAGCCAATTAGACTAGAAATACCAAACAAAAGTCTTCTATCATCGTCATAAAATATTTGTGAAAATCTTGAGAACCTAAAGACATTCTTCAACTCTTTTTCACCAACCAATTGTGTCACCAATAACTATGTCAGATTGAATTTTCAGAAATTGATGAACAGAGCTGACAGAATGGAATGAAGAACTCACCAGTAAATCCTCTTGGACAATGGCACATATAACCATCTATGAGGTCACGACAGGAACCATTGTTCATACACATTGCCGTTTCACATTCATTGATATCCATCTCACATCGTGGTCCTGGTGAGAATTGATAAACAAAATACTCTTATGTTGATCTTATATTATATGGTTCATCATGTAAGGAAAGATATGCATAGGTAGAGATTAGTTCTGAATATTTGTTTGTTTTATCCGACTGCTATCATAAGAAAACATGTTTATGCTTCAAAACAAGTAACTTACTGATGGGTTTAAGTCCTCTCTAAAGCACTTTAAAAACTCTTCTTCTGTTACTTTCAAGGTATTGGGCAGTTTATCAAATAAGTTAATGCAGGCTTACATGCAGGGAGAATCTAGTTATGAATGTGGACAAAAGCTATTAAGAATTCAAGGCAGCATCCACATCATCTTTACAATGAATCAAAGTTCATCTTCAACTGAGCTTTGCGAATCTACATAATGGCGACCCCCATTACAAACCTAGTGCCTCCTTCCTCCATTTATACAAATGTAAATTTTATTCATTATTTTGTATTCAATTTGATAAGAAGGTAATATCTTTTGGATCAATACTTGAATACAAATTCTACAAAATGTTCCTACGTATAAATTGTATTGTTTGAACAGAATGTCAACTATGTTGTCAAATTGAACGGAAGAAAATAAATGCAAATTTGAATTTGAATTTAATTGAATTAAATTGAACTTATTTTCTTCCAACCCGCTCCTTTCCTGAGACCTTGCTTACTTTCCTGAAACCCATTTAATCCATGACATGTATACATACCAGTGTAACCAGCAGGACAGGTGCATATGTAACCACCTGGTGAAGACTCGCAAGATCCTCCATTACGACAGGGTGATGAGAAGCATTCACTGAATGGTAGAGATCTCAAAGACATCATGCGTCCAGCTGGACTTCGTTCATTGGCGGAATCTTAGTAGGATAGGAGAGGATTATCTCACAGATTTGAGAGATTTTGCGTTCATTAATCCATACATACAAATACATGTAATATCCCATGATCCATGGGCCCCGTCTTACAAGAGTTACGATTGATCTTATCAATCGCAAGTCCTCCAATCAATCGCAAGTTTGCAGTCTCCTATCTCGAATGTACATAGTTACGATTGATATCAACTCTTTGTAAAGCGGGGCCCTGGTCTGATTTTGGCAGAAGATTGGACCTCATCCACAGATTGAAGTTAGAATAATGTCATTTATATGGATATCAAGATGACATATTAGAATGATAAAGATTGACTTAAATCGTTACTATTGATTCCATGGCACTACAAGCATATCATCCAAAGAATCTGACAGATTGACACAATACATCACTTAGTCCTCTTTGATCAAAAGGTGTGTTAATGAGTTTGAATTCACAAAAAGAAGGGAATAATAATAATAATAACTATTTCTTATATGGCGCTTTTCAGGTGGACCCTATCAAAGCGCTTTACAGATATATATATTATTACCCCGGTCATCGGATTCAGGCTTACCCGCACACAATGTATGCACATTCTCCACTCCCTGGGGAGCATTCCAGCCAGGCGTCATNTTATTTTTATACCAAAATTATTTTAGGTTCCAAAATTTGATATGGTCCTTTATCACGAAAATTGATTCATATTTTAAAAAAAACACTGTTGCTATTTATCAAAAGATTGCTTCTGGTCAATTAACAAGTTTACCTACCGCAGTAAGAAAGTTTGAGATTGGGGAAAGGCAATAATTTATTTGCTGGATGCATTCTTTTGTAAAAAAAAAAAGAAATGGTTTTACACTTTACCACATTTCTCAATATCTTTAGTCTACTTTAATGTCAAGTTTAACTTACTCCTGCAGTATGTGATAGTGATAGAGCCAGGATTAGAGAGAGGATAATCTTCAGGACATAGTAGACAGTAGCTGGATCGTTGGCTTATCTTGAATGTACCCGCTGGACATGGCAGGCAGGGCGTCAAACCATTGACTGAGGTTTTACCGCGAGGGCAGTAAGCTGAGAGGGAAGCATCGTATTCATAAATTGTTTTTAACAGGCAGAAATGACTAGTCAATGAGCGTGCTTCCCTTGGAATGAAATATATTACAAAGCAATAATCACGGAAATGTTATAATTCGATGTATAGATTATTTTTTTAGTTTCTTGCTTTACTTTCAAGAAAAATAATCTTATACATAAAAAGGAAAATTATACTAATTGACCAAAAGTACACTAATTGAGATTGAAAAACAAATGATGTCAGTATTGTAAATTTGAACGATCATAAAATATTCACAAAGTCATACTTAGAAAAAGCTTTCATAAACACATTTTTATATTCTTGATGATACCTTTGCAATATGACAGTTTCCTTGCACCATGAGAGGGAGTGTGTCGTCTCCTTGGACATTCAAAACACTGAGTGCTACCCCTATTTGGTTGGTAGGTGTTCAATGGACACAGCTCACACAGCTCTAAACCAGTCGATGATTTACTCCCAGGCTCACAATAAGCTGTTGAATATATCAATTTAACAAGTAGTATCAACACTTGAAACTTGAATCTTAAACGTTCATGGAAGTATGTGACGGTCAAACTGAAACCATAGGTGAAACTCCTTTACGCCCTTTGCATATACAGATTAGCCTACCTTATAGAATACGCCCATCAAGTATGTCAATACAATTAGCATATATGCACCTGTAATTTAAAGCAATATCTGCACCGTTCATCTTGAACAAATTCACTTTCACATGTAATGACACAACAATCCCACCTGAAAAAAAAAACACTTTACTCAACCACTCCTAGAAGAGTATTTTTTCTTCTAGACTTTGCGAAATATCTTAAACATACCAGAAGATAAAATGGCTTGATTTCGTTACATCATGTGGCTGTGTCTTTATCAAAGCTTTAACAAGGCTATGATAGAAATAAGTCAAACATAACCAATTTCGAAATGGACTGCAAATACAAAATGCTTGAAATTATGATTAATGATCTTATTCCGACAATGAACAATATTCCATACCAATTCCTGGGTCACACTAGTGGGTGAATTATTTCATTATTTCTTGATTATTGGTTCCCCTATATAAAAAAATCCCAAATGTGGCAATAAGAATGTGGCATTTCAATATAATTCATGATTCTCTTAAATATCTACATGTATGATCTAACACACGTCACTCAACGTTATATACCCTTCAATCTAATACCTCACCCACCTTTGCAGTCTGCCAGTGATGTGGACTTTGTGTTGACTGTAGAAGTTCCATTTGGACAGTGTTTGCATGATAACTGTCCAATCTGATTCTGGTAAGTACCGATATCACAATACTCACAGGTTGATGTAACAATATCGAAGTATGTTCCAGGGATGCATTGCACTGACAAAGAGAAGAGGAACAACGTTTTCTTTGTTAAGTAATATTTATCTTGTGTGTAACATGTTTCTTATATAATGATATTCGTGTAAATTACTATTCAGGTATGGTTTGTTATAACAAGTTTCCTGTCATTCTAAACATAATGGTATCGTCAATAACCATAGGATGATTGAAATATACCTTGTAGGAAATCTTCTTTCTTCAGTTTCATATTGGAATAGCATTTCTCAACTGACCCAAATAGTGTTCATAGGTACGCCCTTTTAAAGAAAAAAAAATTGTTATTGGTGCATTTAATTTTTGATATGGGCCAACGCCGGATGCGTAAAAAAAGCCTACAAAGGAAACATTTAAGACAATATATGTACCGAAATGTGGTATTTTAAGTTTGATTTAAAATCTCCTAGACGTCGTATCATTTTATGTTTGTTTCAACACATACCACATTTAGCGTCTTCACCGTCACCGCGTCTAACTGCTCCGGCTGAACAAACCGGTTGAATATCATCCCGATAGACGGTTATCCGATCAATCTGAAGTGTTCTCTCGCTACTCCTGTTGGTACCAGTCACAATGGTCCCATTATCAAAATTAGACTGTATTTGCTCCGGAACCGAAGCGGCAACTTCTACAACCATTTGGTAAGTTTGGTCTGTCGGACCGGTAAAGGCTGCTGTCTCGTTTGGACTCGCAGATGCTGTAACCAAATGAAAAGAATATGAAAAGAGGAGCTGCTTGTATGTACTTTTTAGAACTGCCGAGTATATAGATGAACGGCTTTTTGAAAAGGGCTTGATAATCTTGCATCACATAGATGATTTGAAAAGGTTATTGTGTGAATCGTAGATATGATATCACTCTACTTACTTTCTTATTGCAACAACTACTATTAGGAGTAGTAATAATGGACTTTATTGGATAACTTGTTTAGCACAAGTGTAATCTGCCACAAGGTCCATATCATGAATTACAGACAAGACATTGTCAAACACAAACTGTAGAAAATAAAAGGGTGAAAACACACGCAGAAGAGGAGCCTTACGTAATGGTAACGAGAACCAAAATACAAAAATAGATAGCACACTCTGGAAAAAAGAGAATTTGAAAACAGCCTCCTTTATCTAGTGTTCGGAAAGTCAGGAGTACTTAGTTTCATCTTTAAATGATTCAAGATTGGAGTATCCATATCGTTACAATTTAAATTTAAGGCTAAATGCTAACAATTAATATTCTTAAACTCTCAAATAATGAATAATTCATCTCATTTAATTAAACGAAAAAGCAAACTTTTCAAAGCATTGAAAACTGTAGGCAATGGTATTCGTTTTATAAAAAATATAGAAAACAATAATATAGCATACATTACATATTAGAATGTTTCCATAATTTTTCGCAATATTTTAGAAAGGTTTATTCCTATTTCATATACAAGATAAGAGAAACAAAGAGACATCTGAAGAAAGCCAGAACTGAATCAAGACTCACCATTAACAACAATGTTGACAAAGAGATTAGGAGACTGTAAGATATTGAGTCTATGAGCAGTGACGCTAACCTCACCAGCACCTTGAAGAGCTAGACGTGAATCTGCCCCTGGGCTTGTTTGCTGGAGACTAGATGGTGCACCACGTAAGAACGGTATAGGATCTAACGAACATGAAAGTATGTAACAATATGGAGGTAACATGGTTTTTATTATACAGAAAACTGTGTTGTTGGAAGAGTTTTCTAACATAAACATTTTTATTTTAGTAGCTCTTCATGAGGCTGAGCGAGACTAAGTGAAGCATATCCCCAAACCAAATAAGAATTTTTTTCCTTTCTTTTCCAGGTTTTATCAACAGCGTTTCTTTTAAACATTACAGATCGGGAATGCAATAGGAAGATACATTTTAACTTAAACATGTACCACGTTCTTTAAAATTCTCTCATGTCGATTGAGAACCAACTTCAACATTATTTCATATAGTCTAGAGTGTGGTAACTGCATTTTTGTTTTTATTAAATAAGGGTGTAAATCAGCATCCGATATTCCAAAGACCTACAAAATTTTGACCGCCAGCTATGACAGGTGTGACAGATAATCTTGTGGAGCGCCGGGAACCTGACGACGTGACGGACATGTGCGCAATAAAATAAACCGCTATTATTATTATTGTTAGAAGAAGTAGAATTGGTGAAGAAATTGTGAAGATATTTAAAACCTACCTCTGTCTTCGCAGTTAGCCTTTACACTGGAAAGCTCACATTTTACATTCTCTCCACAGTAATTACGAATCTGTTGGAAAAACAAAAACAGAAAATATTGAAAGAGTTAGAGTTAAAAGCTAACGATACATTTGTCAAATAATTATGATTTGTTTTCCTTCATTTGTTCAGATCTTTTGGATAACAACACATGCCTTCGTTAACTACGCTCGACTGCATCATTAAGCATACATTATCTTTCAGCTACAGTGCTCGAAACATCACTTCAAGAAACGTCTGACCTTCAATAGCCATACTGAAGTTCTAACAAGAACAGAATTTATGATATCTGTTACCGGTTCCTCGAGGTTGGTCGCCAATATTCTCTCGATGTTCCGAGCAAACACAGTGTCGCAGTCAGACGTCTCGTAGAGAAATGTCATGGGTTGTAGAACATTATTAGCATGATGGGTCTCTGGAAATCGTGATTAGAATTAAGGAAAAGAATATTGAAGAGAAAAAGATAACATGATTGTGTTAATTTGTTGATTCAACACATCTTCATATATAACAACTAATACAACTAATACAACTCATTCCGAACCTTATCGGTCGTGTGGGTAAATGGCCAATGATTTTCTGTTGATAAATGTCTCATGAATCTGAGAGATTCATCTTCCAAAGTGGTGAATTTATCTCTAATACCGAACTAGGCCTATAAATATATATATACATTTCGTTTTTTTGAAACCTTATTCTAATCACGAACGGAAAACGGTCATGACTGATAGTGATTCTCGACTATTTCCCAAAATATTTGTCAGTCGCTTTTGCGTGCGAAAGGTTGTTACAGATGATGATGTTAAAGTAAGATCCATCCCTAGTAGTATACAATCATCATTGACTGATATCTTTCAAAAACAAAACATATACACGCACGCACGCACACTTGCCCGCTTACCCCCACATGGCCACACACACGCACATAAAGGTAGCAATGTGTATATCTACCTGAACAGTCGTCCCATGGTACTTTGCCATCAGGGTACCAAGTACCGTTGAGGGCACAGAAGTATTGCTTCCGGGGTCGTGTAGACATAGCATAACCGGGTCCACATGTCACAGAGCAGTTCATTCCCTGCGTGGTGTGGAAGCAGATCGCAGATCCACCTACCGGGTCACGTGGCTTCTGACACAAATTTTCTAAAAACATAATTATAAGAAAACATGATTTCAAAGTAAGATGATTTTCAGTAAGAGAGGCAGGCGTTTCTGGAGTACGATGCGTATCTTCCGTTCTCGAAACAAGTTACAAATAATTGAAATAAACGTGACCTTCTAGTCATGCTGCTTCCGACATAGCGACATAGCGGTATAGAAACGGTATGGGGGTAACAAACAAAATCCTCAAGTCTAGTATACTCTGAAAGTTCGTTTTCAAGAAAAACAGGTAACGATGAGGGCAGTCATGGTGTTGATGGTGGTGTTGATTATGATGATGATAGTCCGAAGTCGTCGTGGTTGTGCTCATGAGAATGATGAAGCTAGATGATAACGATGATGGTGATGACATTAATGAAAGTAATAATCACGCTAATAAAACAAATGTAGAAAGAGCATAATAACTATACTATCTCTATACGCTTAACAAGGTAAACTACAGCCAAACAAGTACAATAATGTGCAGCTTACAAAATAATCAAACTGAAATTGTACATTGTGGATGGCATTACAAACAAAATTTCGAGAAAAAAAAAGATTATTCCCTTAACAATCACCGATGGTGCAAGTTTTAACGAAGTGCTTAAATTAAAAGGTGTAAAATCACAATACAATGTTTATCAGTATCAAAATAGCATCCATATAATCGGATAAGAGGTTTTAGGGAAATATTTACTCACGTTGTACATCAACATAAATTACACATGAACGAGTGTTTCCAGCTGCATCCGTCGCTAGATACTCCACAAGCGTGGTACCCAATAGGAATACGCTACCAGGGTCATGTGATCTCACCACTGTGATGTCACCACCAGAGTTGTCAGAAAACAAGGGTTCTTCCCACGTTACTCTGTGTTCCCTTTGTGAAGTAATGAAGGTACTAGGTGAACGACATCGCCTAATCGATGGGGGCTCTCGATCTATTAGTTGAAGAAAACAAAAATGAATAAAACATTAATGGCATAAAGAATCATTACCAGTGTTAAGGTGATCAAGTCTTTTGAAGACATTTGTTTGCCTCTTTAACGAATTGCATTTATTAATTCTCTTTCCAACTGAGACGAACTATATGCCTTATATTATTGATAAATTTGAATTCCAGCCCTACATTAAGGCGTTGCTTGTATTGACACTTGGGAATATGAAATTATATTACTGTATAAAATCGTCTTCCAGTTTTTCTTTACCCTCAACAGTCACACTAAAGACACACTGCGCGATGTTTCCCGCCTGATCAGTTGCGCTGTATGTGATATTCCATTGACCAAGAGGGAATGTCCATGGTGGGTGTACATTAGGAATAGCATGTAGGAGTGGCATTTCTCCGGAGTTGTCTGTAGGTCTTGGTATGTCCCACTCGAGGACTACTCGATCCTGGTGCGGAGACGTCACCGTCGAGATGGCTGTTGGACACTCCAAATAGGGCGCAATGTAATCTGGAAAGGTTGCAAAACAATAGGCAATCTTTGGATTTATGTAATTTATTCATTCACCACTCATGGGTTAGATTGCCCTTGTCAGCTAATAGCTGTTTACAACAGGGGTCCATAATAACAACATTCTACTTCCAAGCAACTAAGTTGAAAATGAGGGCAAGTTTATCGAAGAGCTACATGAAATTGAATTTCGATTCGGGTTGAAGTCCGATACAATTAACTGCATGTATACCTATAATTGTATCTAAGAGGATTTATCAAGTTTAGGGCGGCCAAAAACTTTTTTTTAAAAGAGAGCTACTATAAGTATTTGATAATATTGCTGATACAATTTGATAGTCATAATATTTTGTAGTAAGTATATTAATGACTTAGAGTGAGAAGAAGAGGTACAAAGACAATGAAGAGCTCTCAAAGTTGTATGGTCAAATTGGCGCTTGTTATATCACTGTGTTTTTATATTTCTTTTAAAACTTGTTCTTTGCCTGTTCATTGAAAGGATACGTCTACTTACCGATACACGCCTGACTTGGATCAAACTTATTATTCCAGCTCCCATTAGCCATACATTCTTTCTTCCTCGGCCCTCTCCGGTAGAAGCCTTGAGTACATGCGATCTTACATATGTTTCCATAGTCTTGTCGCTGTGTACTGCAGTGAGATGGAGTCATGAAACCATGGGGGATAGGTGGCAATGCCGGGCACTGAATGGCTGAAATGAATTTACACCATGATTGCTACTTTCAAAATGTTTATGAATCTTCCGGTACCAAATCTTAAGCATAAGTAAACCGAAGAAGAAGAAAGAGATCATTTTTATAGAAGGAGTAAAAGCCTCCAAGATAGGGAGAAAGGGATTGGGAGTCGGACAGAGAGTTAGAGAATGGAATGCGAGTATTGATGAGAAAGAGAAAGAAAGAGGGATGGACAAACAAATATACAGAGACTGACTGGAAAAGAGACTTACACAAACAGATATATACAAAAGGGTTTTTCTAGTCTGGTGTGATATCCCATAAATTGTCTGTTCCAAGGACAAAAATATTCCAAAAAGATTTCTTACAAAACATTTTTTCTTTCAGGTCTTGGAATCCCAGGACCCTGTTTCATACAAAAATTGTTATCAATAGCAAGCTTAAAATAACTGTTATAAACTACTAAAATCCTTACAGTTGATTGGCTATGAGCAGATTTGGAATCGATCTGTGGCAGATGTTTTGATGACAAGTTTTAAGAAACCAGGCCCAGTTCTGATTAGATATCATTTATGTCGGTATTCTTACATCTGCAGTGTACAGGTAGTCCATCCCAATGTGCGATAGGTAGACAGCGTCTTGAGTGTGACCCTATGAGCTTAAAACCTGTATCACACGTAGCAGCACACACTGTACCAAACGCATAATCATCAGAGGTACATTGTAGAGATCCATTCAGAGGGGCAGTCAGTACCTCACAGGTCTTTACTGAAATGGAAATGAAGGGGATAAAACACCTTTTACCAATAAAGATTCAGAGGCTTTAGGGAGAGATAAGAACTAGATATTACGAGTTGTGGAGTCTGTGCTGTCCATCTATCTGGCAGTGTAGAAATCGAATATACCATTCACTATTATAAAAACACGAACAAGAATTACATCTGTATACAAACATAAAGAATTGTAAATAAGTCGTTACAGCAGTCAATTGTTTGGGGCATTCCCCGGGCATTCCCCTCCTCTATATATAACTGATGTTTGGCGACCAGGTCGGAATATTCAATTAGGCTGCCTGACCTCCATCAGTGACTACACCAATGATGTAAGTAAATTAATTACATGTATCCTCTTTCCTCTTTACTCTTTCGTAGAATATGTTGTATTTGATTGTACAGACATAATATATCTAGGGTTCTTATCACCTAATAAACTGTTCAATAAGACAAATCAAATTATCATAAAATGCATGATTCAACACTTATGCAATTGAAATATGAAAAATAAGAGAACGCTTTTATTATTTAACTATATACGCCCATCATTATCACTATAAGATTGATAGATATACCTCGACAATCAAAACCTTCTCCAGACCATGTTCCATTTGAGAAGCAGAGTCGGATACTGCTACCCGTCACTTCATATCCGCGGTTACACCGAATCGCACAGGCTCCATTCACTACGTTGCTACACTCGACGAACTCTCCACTCTCTGGTCTTTGCAGTAAAGGACAATGGATAACTAGGAGAGCAAAGGAACAGTATCAAACAGGACAAAAATATCCTAAAATGAAGATATGGTTATAAAAAGATGGGGAAACGATAGAATTGACAATTTTTTATTATTTTTTCCCCATAGCCGGACCTTTTTTTAGTTAACGTATACCAATCACCGAATCATGTTTTGCTCTTCATGTAAGGGGTTCCATGTCGCTATAAGGTAATCAAAATATAAGCTTCAAATATTACTCTTTCAAAGAGATATTGCAGGATAATAACGCTCCAAGTGAATATATATATATATATAGTAAATCGTGTTGATGTCTAACTTGGGTTCCGTTCGAGCCCTATATGCGTATTTTAAGTTATCCTTTATTTTATTTATACTCCTTATCAGGTTACCTAGAAAATGTCAGGCAAAGCTTTTTTTATACGTTCGAGCTATACACACATAATATTTTCAGTTGTTTCGTACCCATTTACATCTCCTCATCCTAGTCATTCCTTTAGACCTAGCTGTATGTGGCTGCATCCCTGCCACAGCACCATATTTACACACATAAGTTGATTAACAAGTGAAGATATTAAGGGGGTGGGTTATCAGCAATGATTATGTCCATGAAATACTCTCACGACATTGCAAGGGATAGGTAGCATGGGCGTACGCAGGGGGGGGGGGGGGGGGGG
>BEXV01002283.1:35473-47533 GCA_003118195.1 Hemicentrotus pulcherrimus
AAAAAAAAAAAAAAAAAAAAAATGTGCTCACTATCCCCTACAAAAGAGCACATGGATAATTTCGATAATCAATGTTTCTAGTTCTTAGGGTATTCTTTTTTGTTCATGTTCTCCCCACACCAACTCCCTATAGGGTTAATTCCCGTTTCATGTAATACTTACGGGTGCATTTTCCTCGAAGTCCACTGCCGTAGAAACCAGCAGGGCATACACAGTCATAGGATCCTGTATGAGTACCACACCTACACGATGCCATGGCATCACAGCAGTGATTCTCACCTAGACATCGAGATGAACATTTCTCTGGCGTCTCCTCAATAAACTCACCCATCCGTAGATCTGCGGAAGAAGCGTGTGATGTATTGATAGACTGGGATACTTAATAATAATATGATGATGATAATGATAATAATAACAACAACAATAATAATAATAATAACAACAGTAATGATAATTAATAATAACAATAATATTAATAATAATGAATAGTAATAATTAGAAAAATTATACAAAAACAATATTAATAATAATGAATAATCTAGATAAAAATAAATTACAATAATAACAGGTAAAAATTAGGAGAAGACGAAGAAGAAAAAGAAGAAAAAAAAAGAACAACAACAAAAAGAAGACGAAGGGGCAGAAGAAGAATTGGATTTGTTTAACATCTTTTCTAGAGGGCAAACCGCACAAGGCGCTGTTCCTTAATCACAAATTAAGAATTGAAGAGGTATCTTTTTAGATATTTTTTCTCTTTTAAGAAGTCAAGTTGCTATAATAAACTTGCATGGATTTGAATAATTACGAAAATGGTTAATCACCCGAGATAATTCTTGCAGTCAAGCATCGAAAACCTCCTTGCCCCCAAAAGATATATTGCAGATATGTTGCATATACATTGTACATACAAAAGTCTTCTGATCTCAATGTTTTCAGTAAAACTAGAAGAATACCACAGACAAGAAGGACGCTGCACTGACCTTTGAAAAGTTTGCTACACCTGTTATCCAAATAACTTACATGGTATGATCTCGATCATAGAACTACCATCAAAGTTTATCCACACATATCTGATAGCAATGACAGGTAAAATCTATTCATAAATCTGACGTTGTAAACTATCAACCTGTTCTGTGACACAACTCTATTTCTTGCAAATAGAATTCGCTACCATGCCTCCGCCATGCCTTTCTCATTTATCTGAACTATATATGTCAACAATTCATAAGGCTCTTTCTCCCATTACCTGCTCACCTTCCGAACTAATATGTGGAAATAATAAAAATGAAAAGAAGAAAAAGAGAAGAAGAGAAGAAGAGGAAGAGGAAGTAGGGAAATGGAAATAAGAAAAAAGAAGAAGAGGAAGAAGGAGACGAAAAAGAAGAGGAAGAGGAAGAAGAATAATACATTTCATTATATTAGAGCGCTTTTTCATGAGATACAAAAAAAGAAGAAAAACAACTCAAATTTAATGTGTGTATCGTAGCCTGACGTAACATCGAGCAAAAAGTATAAAATAATTATAGAATAAATTTAATTTGTTAAATTAATCTAACTCGTCTACAAGCCTGAATTTGGTAAATCTCCCATCTATAACTCCTGTCATAATGGTATACATCACCTTCATGAAGCGCCCGTCGTGCTAAAGCTTCGAACTCTGCAAAGCTGTCAAGAATATAGCAGTGTTCATCTTTCTTCTCGGAGGCCATCTGAAGCAGTTCTGGAATGTAGCCGTCCCTGATCCCGAATGAGAACACCTCCACACCATCATCCTTGAGACTGACTGCCACGGGTACAGGGTTAGGTCCATTGGATAGACCGTCTGTCAGTAGGAACACGGCCTTGGTCGAGTTGGCACGCGCCCCCTGCAGCACTTTCTGGCAAAAGGTGCATAAGAATAAACTCTTTACAGAATNCCAGGGATGGGGTCCATCTCCCTTTTTTAATACAAAAATTTGAATTGTGGTTACCATCTTTTGTTAAAACCTTTTTTTCTGTCAGGGGTGGGGCCCAGGCCCACCCGTGCCCCATCCCGCCCCATCCCGAATCCGTCACAATCGAATATAAATGAGTCTGATTAAAGTAAATTGTATTCATTCATGAGTATAAATACACTGATTTTGTTCCCCTTATTAAAAAAAGACCTCTAGCTTCTGATGTCCTTTCAGATGATATGTGTTTAACATCCAATATCCGTCTATCATGGATCCGCGTCTATCCTGGCAGATTGGAGAAGGCTGGGGTGGTGAGGCGCTTATCAAAAAGGGGACAAGACAAGGGATCTTACGTTTTACAATGAACACATTTTCAGAGTAAAAGACAATAGAGGTTATCAATTATCATATGAAGAGCTGCACATATAATTTTCATGCGCACCCACCTGTCTCCATTGTCACATATAAGGAAACAATGCAATGCAATTTGAACAATTTCAAGATGTTAAAAAAAAAAAAGACATAAAGAAAGGAACGGTTTGGACACATTATACAATTTGGTCATGCGATTGCATTGTAAAAGAAACGTTGTGGAATCGAAGTATTTGTGTGTACTGCAAGGTTCTGGAATCATCAAAATGATAAGAAATTTGGTCCAGTCTTGGTAAAGTTACAAGCACTGTACTCAGAAAGATGTCTATGGGACTACGCAAAATATCTATTCATGCCGGATCGATATGATAATTTACCAAATATATCAAATAGTAGACGGTTCCCGGGAAAAAATTGTATCATCACGTATTAGTCAAAACAGGCGCGTACGCAGGGGGTGGTTTTGGGGTGAACCCCTCCCCCCTCGAGTTTTTTTATGTGTATGTTTTATGTATGTTTTTTTTTTTAAAACACCCCCCTTTTTATTTTAACCCCCCCCCCCTTGAAAAAATTCCTGCGTACGCCACTGAGTCAAAACATATTCTTTTACATGATTCATGATTGGTAATAAGAGCTTCCATTTCATTTTTTGAGAGGGGGGGGGGGCGTTTCCAGAACTGGTCTATACCTTTAAATATGTTTCAACGGTTGACTCTTTAGTTATGGGTTATATTCGTCTCGAGGATACTTGCTGTATCAAAATATAATAGTGATCTTTTTTTCTTTTCTTTCTTCTAGAAATGTCGCACTGGGAAATGCTTATCTAAACGTCACCAATGATTCTACCTGCTCTTACAGGAAAACCACAACACTAGGGAAGGAAGTTTAAAAAGTCCAATCAGCACGTGCTTTGAGGACAACTAAAAACGGGAAGGATATATGATAACTTAAAGATAAAGTTGAGTTCTGGTCATGCGATTGCATTGTGAAAGAAACAGTGTGGAATTGATCAGAAAAGATTGATTTTATATATATATATATATATATATATATATATATATATATATAGCAAATAAGTATAATTGGTGTGTACTGCAAGGTTCTGGATTCATAAAATGATAAGAAATTTGGCCTAGTCTTGGTTAAGGTAACAAGCACTGTACACAGAAAAAAAGATATTTAGGACTATACGTACATGAAAATGTGGCATAAAAATGAGGCCCACATTTTCAAGCTGTCAGTCTTACATGTCATATTTATGATATGAAGGCATTTGAAGAGGTATGCTTTTCAGGGAACATTTTTTCTCTGATGTTCTTCCACACTTGCATAATTACAAGGAAAATGCTCATAATTGTTTTTCACCTCTCCCCGGAACTCAACCTAATTTCTTTTTAAAGCGAAATGCATAATGAAAATTATCACTATAATGTGGGAAATCCAATAATATCTTTAAAGTTGTACTTCAGATCAAAGTCTTAACCTTCAAAAACTAAGCGACAGTACTCAGTAGATATATTTCATTTCGTTATATCCACTGTTTTGTCTCCGATACTCAGTCTAAAATTTTCCTTTATACCTCCCCGGCCCCGCCCTCCCCCCAACAAGGAACTTCAAAGTTATCAACAATGATTAGTATTTTGAAATTTCACCATAAATCAAGAGAAATCTGATAATCTGCTAGAACGAGGCCAAAACAATGGATTCTATATTCCTTCCATGAGCCCCAGCGTTGTTTTAAAGTGATGTGCATGACAATGGGTGTAGTCGCGAAAGGTGTTAATTTCCATATTGTCTGAAGCTCCATTTCAACCACTGGCACAGGTCATGTGACCTATCAATGTGCCAACAGTAGACTCAGGTTATGTCTACCGTGAAGTCATATGAGTGAACACTTCCGATGGGCGATGGCATTGACGTGTATTTAGAGTTAATGTCTGGCATAGAAGCTGTGAGCACTTCAGTCAGGATAATAATCAACACCTGAATATCACCTCTTCCGCGCTCAACTGATCAAATCATTTATTGAACACACGAAAACTCTTACAAAATATCTTTCCTCGGTCACAAACTTTGAACCTTAATGATTTTTTTTTTCAATAGCCTACTCCATACGAAATTTTCTTGTTCATTGGTTGGTCAAAATTAATGTTCTCCATGTGAATATCGATCATTTTACGTGCAGAGAAATTCCTTTATAATATTTAGCTTTCATATAGCGTTTAAAACAAATGTCTCTAAGCGCTTTAAAAATATACTATAACCCCGGTCATTGGATTCAGTGCTAGCCCACATACACTGTGTGCACAATCTCCCCTCCCTGGGGAGCATTCCAACCAGGCGTTCGTTGAATTTCAAAAACTGTTTGACCAACAATGACGGCCGCATCCTATCGGGTACCCATTTAACACCGGGGTGGGGAGTAGCAAATGCAGGTTAATATCTTGCCAAAGGATATTAGTGCCGTGTCGGGATTCGAACCCTCGACCTTCGCATCTTCAATCAAGCGCCTTAAACCACTCGACCACGACACCCCCACTCGACCACGACCCAGAATTATTTGAGTTTTATTTTTTTCGAAATGTATACAAAGTCGTGTAGATTCTCTATTTCTGAATCTCTGCAGAAAAAAAAGATGACGAAAACAAGAACACATAAGCATTGTCACGGGCACGCGCGTCCTTCTATCGCCCTTGACGATGTGTACAGCTAGGGGCGACGAAATGTCGGTTGTGTGTCAGTGAAGGGGAGGGGGACAGGGACCGTGAGGGTGACTGCCCCCACTTCATCTTTCCACTAGCGGATCCGTAATTCTGTGGTTAGGAATAGGAAGCATACAAGTTCCAAGAGCTGACAAGCAGAAGAAGAAGAAAAAAGGAACCAACAATTCCAAGAGCAAACAAATAAACAAACAAATGAATAATGAACAGGTACGGAATTTTTTTTAAAAAAAAAAGGTTATCATATTTGATCAGGGCCACACCCCCATATTCTTCACATTTGCGTAAAGGTTAACTGACTTTCCTCAAAAACTGCTTTCGAATTCTCCCATTATATTCGGTGCATACTTGGGGAGGGGGCGGGGGCATCAACCCCGCGGCCCCTAATGTCGCCGCCCTTATGTCTGGATATACTGTAACACACTGTGAAAAGCGCTTGTAAACAGAATGTTATTTTCACACCTGTTTCAAGTGTTTTCACCCCTAATACTGAGAGGAAGTAATATAAACATATCCTCCATGTGTTTTACAGGTGAGACTGGTATGGGGGTCCGGAATCGAAGCAGGTATTTATTGTTTTACTCTCCGAGACGTGTTATGATTTATTGCACACAAGTCGATCTCTTTTTCGGTGCTTTTCGATCGTTGAAATATAGTTCAATAATATCCATTCTGTTCTTCGAATTCCTAGCTTGTAAAACCATTTTCTGTAGGGTTCATGTTTATATCAATCAATTAGGGATTAAGAGTAATCTAATATAACAGAGTGGTGAATTACACAGGGTCTACACACAATCCAGGGTTCCATATTATTGTATACCGTCAATGGGAAATGTATTGCTATCAATGAACATTCGAAAAATAATGTACAAAACAGAGGAAGAAGAAGAAGAAGAAGAAGAAGAAGAAGAAGAAGAAGAAGAAGAAGAAGAAGAAGAAGAAGAAGAAGAAGGAGGAGGAGGAGGAGGAGGAGGAGGAGGAGGAGGAGAAGAAAGCCGTGTATATCAAATATTACACTCAAGAAAGAACATGCCACTAAAATTGGGCCAACGTTTTCAACCTAATGGAATTATTTTAACACTTTTCACACTGTGCTACATCTGTGCAAGGCAAACAGCTTACAATTATGATGCAAGATAAACTAGGACTAGTTTGGTTTGAGAAAGCGACCAAAGAAATCCAGCCGTGATTTCCCTCTCCAAACACCGGAATATTATCCGCAAAGACCGCATTGTTATTCTTTGCAGGTTGATTGCTTGTTTAATGCCCTGTAATTACGAAAAGACCGTTTCCCTTTCAGATTCAGAGTGCCGAGTACATCGCCAAACTAACTATAGCCGAGTTCCCCAATTTCACGAGCAATACATTGAGTGCACTTGAAAAAAGGTATGTTCTGAAAAAAAGTTGGCTTCTATATCCATAAACATGATGGCAAAAAGTGCCTTAACCACAAACGTTTCACTCGATTTCTTGTATCAAACGACTATCGAACGCTGTCATAGATATGTTTTCCTACCTACATGAACAGATTTCATGAATGTGAACGTTGCGACATGAGTGCAATATTTATAAAAAATGAAATAGACTGTCTGTTTAGAACGAGAAAAGCATTAACTTAATTGTTAATATGTAGTTTAAGCCCGTCGTGTTCTCAACTGAAATTGAACAATGCTGTGTTCTGTACCATGCATAGTATAGAGGGTAAGTGCTTCTAATTGCAGACTGCTCTGCGTGTGGTACCTGATATATCGATGAACTTAGAACCCATATGACCAATTAAGGTCTCAACATTTGTATTTCATGAAGAGGTTTCTAATCAAAGTGGTGGAAATCGTATCAGATTGAAATGAGAAAACGTGAAGAGAGAACACAGAATGTTTAAAGGTCAAAATGCAGGAGTGATTCGTCTTAATTGCTCGATGTTAAGATACTATGTCCCTTTTGCAGCCAACATCAATTTTGCAGGAATGATATATGTCATGTTCCTTTCTGTGAAATTTAAGCATTAGAAGTGTCCTAGTATTGAAATTATGCAAAGAAACCCGTTTATCTTCTAAACTTCACTGTCAGACACTACTGAGTGACTGACTGACAACTTTTCTTCTTTGGTAATAACATACATAAAAATGAACTGTAAGAGGTACATGAGCACTTGTCTAAATCAATAACCCACTACTTGTAATAGCCAAAATTAAACTGATTGAATCTTTGTGCAGCACAAAACGTACGACCATGGTTTAAGTTGATTATTCCGTCTAGACTTTTAAATCATTTTCTATACCATTTACTTTCAGGTCACCAGGAAATCAATATGACGTAATCTCCCTTCCTTGAAAGATACTTAAATTATATGTCTAAACTGCACATGCAATTATGTTCGTGAACATATTACACGGTTGTAGGTATTACTGCCAAAATAAGATAAGACATGAAATTGCTCTATTGGGGTGGCTTTAACTGGACCTTAATAATTACAAGAGCGAGGTCTAGCCTTTCATTGATGACCCCAAATTATTACCTCAAATCGATATAATATATACGCCGTTTGCCGTTCGTGATATTTATTGTAGGAATAAATGTCAAAAACTAACCGTTTTTGCGCTTGGTTTAATCTGTATTAAATACGATGCTACACACCGTTGAACAAATCTACTATCAATGTACAAATATTAAGGAAATATATATTTTTCGACTGCCTATACCAACATTCTCTCCCTTCCCAATTAAACTCTACGCGAATTATACTTTAAGTAAATTATTAAAGAGGCCAACTGTCAATCTTATTTTAGCTTAATTGAAATTTAAATGGATGGTAATTAAGGCTATCATTCCATAGTGTCTACAAGTACAACATAATTGCAGACTGTAATTCTACCTTCCGATTTTTATCTTTTGATTTGGAGTTCTTCTCTACATGAATATAAATCTGTAATTAAACTTTCATAAGGATGATTCATGAGGTTTAACAAAAAGCATACTAAATTTTGTTTTGATATCATGAATATCTCTAAACCATTCAATACCTTGGCAAGCTCGAAAGCTCCTTTTGTGTAGGTTCCTCCACCGACGTATGTAATCTTCGGAAGGTCTTCATTCAAGAGAGCACATTTATGATGATGCTTTCCTGCGATGCTATTATCAAGCTGGTTAACGTTCAACTCAACTCGATGTTTAGATGAGAAAGTGATTATAGCTACTCGTGTCGCATCAGGTGCTACTGTAAAGTCCGCCAAAAGTTTCTTCACAAATTTGAGTTCATTGAAGAAATTCTCGATCCCGACACTAGCCGAGCTATCGACGAGAAAGACCAACTCGACTTGACCATTGCTCACACGACGGAGTTTCTCTACTTGTTTATTGAGAAGATACCCGAGGACATCTATTTTAGTAGCAGACGTTGTATCCATGGGAACGTCTGCGTTCCTCCAGAGTGCCTCATAAAGCTCATGATGTGATTGCTCCAGGTCGATATCGAGGTAGGATAAGGATTGGATGAGAGGGAGAGGCAGCGGATCGTCAGCGGGACGGGGCTGCCTGACTAAGCCATCAGCTTGAGGGTAATCCGCAAATTCCAGCTGGCGATGTTCATCTGGAAAAGAGATATTTATTCCTGAAGCGAGAAGCAGCTTTAAGTCTGGAGCTCTAGCCGGGAGTCCTCTCACAAAAGACAATGTGAAACACAAGAAAAGTAGCAGTACACTGATGAGATAATACCTTGCCATTGTTACGACTAAACGCGTTCAAACTATGAATAAAACAATAATTTCATCCTCAAAACAGCTTTATCCCCCATCCTTCCAGCAGCAATAAATCCTCGAATATAGTATGCATTCCGTATTCATGTTAATATCATACAGAAGCTGCTGTCTAGCACAGATAATGATCAAATCATCACATTCAGCAGCAGGAACATGATATAGAACAACAAAGAGAGTTCACTGGGAGTGATATACGGAGAGCGACAAATCACAGCCAGACTCCGGAAAGGTTGCGTTTATTCTAACAGCACTGTAGGTAGTCGCATGCAGAGAGCCCTTCCTCTGGTGTGGGATGGTTAAGGGCAGACGGTATAAGAGCACCTGTCTGAAGCTGTAACGGGGTGTATGGAATCGTAGGTCCACTGCGGAATCAGGGGCAAGGGGGATTAGCAGTTATCAAAAGTAAAAACGTGTTAGCGGATGTCCGCAAACAGTAGCCTGCAAACGATAACAGAACTAATTTCAAGTTTACAATAGCCCGTGTTCATGCATCGTTCTGAATAAAATTCAATTTGGGCTCAATATAGCCGGGGACAACAAAAACAAAGTCGACATCTACAGTCAATAAAAAAAAAAAAAAAAAAAAAAAAACGTTTTATTTGTTTCGCTTATATCCAATATCATATGGAAAAAAACGATGCACCGAAAAAACATGGATGAAATAAAATATACATTTATCGTATGATCTCTCTCTCTATATCATCATGTATGTTTATCTCTGTCTCCCTCTCCCTATATAGCTCCTCCTCTGCTCCCACAATTTTACAATTAGATGTTCCATGTATTCCGCCGAAAGTTGTTGGTCGAGGACGTTAATCTTAATGGCCACCAAACACAGTGACGATGATATAAATGACTGTATTACCCTAATTATGGTTATCAGACTGATCAATATACGTCCCTTTGAACGTCGACTGCCCTTTCTATATGATTATTCCATATGCTATTACAGTACTCACAAGCTACAACTTACACATCTAAGATAATAATAATGAAGGAGTAGAGATCTTTTTCATTCATTGTTTAGCTTCAATGGGATATTAACAATATTACAAATGATAACGCGTTCAACTTAACAGGCATTTCAGTCGATGATTTTGATATAAGTCATGATAGTCTCAATCTTTGCAGTTGCGTAGCTACCGGCTGCCCGGGGGGGGGGGGGGGGGGGGGGGGGGGGGGGGGGGGGTTCGCAGGGTGCAAAGTTTGAATGAATAACTATTTCTAAATTATAATAAAAATGTTCGAACCTTGCTCATCCTATGAAAAATAATCCCCTGTCGATTCACGTTATTCCAAGAGGTAACTTCTTGGTTATTCCAGGGATATGAGAGTTACCCCACATCAGCGGGACTCTTTCTGATATCACTTATCACACGCGCACAGAACGCTTATGTCAATAAACTTTCATCTCTCTCTTTTTTTGACTGTCATTTTCACGGGCGTTTATACCAATCTGATCTGAGGTCAAATGATTTATTCCCGTCGTGAAGCTTCTTGCTATATACTGCCCTTGAAGCTCTCCTTGTGAGGTATGTTCTTGATGCTTGTCAGCATCCATCCCTTCCTTGCAGATAACCACCACAAATAAAACAATTTTTGATAATTTTAATGCAATGCAGCAAGATAATTTCTCCCCCTTTAATATATTTTCTAGGAGATTCCGAAAACTTGAACAAACCAAATGTATTTAGAAATTATGGAAATAAATCGATGGGTGAGTGGATTAAGCTATTTAGTTTACTTAATAGACAGTATTTCGTATTAAGCGCTATACAAATCCAGATTATTAAATATCTGATGACTACACGACTTGGAGGGCACTCGTCTGATTTTTCTTCTTTCTTGTATACTAAATTTCAATTTATTAATTGTAAATTTTGATTTTGCTATCAACCATGATTCCTTTTTCTCATTTCTTTATATTTTTTTTATGAATTCAGGAAGTAGGCCTGTCAGCTTTTGGCCATGATTTTGATTTACAAAAAAATAAAAACAATAAACCTTGCCAATTAAATTCAATTCAATAGGCCTATTAAAATAACGTCAACAAAAGCAGGAACAGATTTAGGAATCTCTCAGCAAGAGCGGTTTGTAATATAAACAGGACAGCATTTATTTTCAGGCCGATGTTTTTTAACATGGAGTTGTCATAATTTCTAATAACAAATGGAAGGGGTTTGGGGTCTGGGGTTTGTTTCCTTTTCCTAAATTACTTTTAAATGAAGGTGATAAAGCTTTCACAATCTTGTTATGCACTGTTTCTCTCGCCCCTCCCCCTAATACATCTTCTCACTTTCCCCCTTAAAAAAAAAAAATCTTTCACCCTCCCTGCTTTCCTCATGTTCCATAACCACTTTCTCTTTCCCACCAACCCCTCGGCCTCTAGATCCCCATTTCCCCCCACCCTCTCTGCATCCTCCACCAGCTTGCTCAATTTTCGAACGTATTTCCTGAGTTTTTTTGTTATTCAAAGGAAAAATACCGGTATTACATATTCGCATTTTGAAATTATAATCCAAATGTTAAAGGGACAATTGACTTTGTGTTAAAGATCGCAAATGCCTTCGAAGTTTATGGATATCGCTCTTATTCCTATTTATGACATTTCTAGTGCCCTCTTAGTCTTGGAATCTAAAAATGCTATGAAGGTAAACCTCAATATTTTTGTGAAATTAAGATTAAATCCGATCATACCAATTCAGCTCCACTTTACAAAAAAATCTAAATAAATAAGAGATTACACGGGCCGGCTAATTGTGCGTATTATAACCAACATGAAAAAGCTAACAAAAAGCCAACATTGGCTTTGGCTGGAATAAAACGCAAACATCTTTACAGGTATCTGTATCGTTTTTTCAACAGCTGATTAAAATATTATCGAATATTTTTTTGGGGGGCCCACAAATATTAGAAATGGCCATCTTTATGAATATTTCAGCCGTCTCTGAATCGATTTTGATCAAACAAAGATGATATTGTCATTTAAATTGTATGCTATTTCAAAATTGACACTTAGTCTTTCATTATCTCACAACAAAATTATTTTGTGTAGCGCCCTCTTTACCACAACTCGACTAAATACCCTTTTCAAAATAATGCTTTTTATTGATTCACAGCACTAATAAATAAGAAATCAAAATATGAACATGATGACTAAGAGAACATCCTTCATGATTTGACAGAATATATATACAAATTAAAAAAAAAAGATATGAGGGCAATATCCATGAATCTTACAAATCTCATGGGGGGGGGGGGGGTGGTTCCCTTCCC
>BEXV01002283.1:49169-60203 GCA_003118195.1 Hemicentrotus pulcherrimus
AAAAAAAAAAAAAAAGTCAGTCAGTCACTCGGTAGTGTCTGACAGTGAAGTCTAAAAGTAAACGGGTTTCCTTGCATAGTCTGAATACTATAGACACTGCTAAATGTCACAGATATACGTGACGAGAATAAGAGAATTTGGATGCAAAAGGGAGACAAATTTGATGTGTGGCATGATTAATTTGTTAGGGATGTTATTTAAATCTGCAAAGACCGTAATTATACCCAAATCTCATGCGTTTTATTCATTGTACTCCTCGATAGAACAGCTATGCTATACTGGCACAGCTGAACAGGGCGATCCATCCAATATTTTTTTGCTCATGTTATCATGTCTATTGTTATTTATATGTTTTTATATTGGTCAATAAAATAAAATCAAATCAAATCAAATTCAAACGTCACATAAGCATTACTTTGGCGCAAGTCGATTGTTGTCTCTTGTTCATCCAAGCGTGAAAACGTACCACACACAAATAATTCTGAATGATTTTGGATAAAACACTCTTTTATAACTCGTATAATTTACTGTTCATAGATGATTTTTAGAAAAATTAGCAATTAGTAACAGGTGTAAAAAAATTTTTGACTCGCAGTGTATGAAGAAAGAACAAAAGATCTATTTAAAGTAATACAAATACAATGTACATGTATGTAATCAGACACACAACCAAAATCATTTATGTTTTTACCATGACTGTACATATTATGTACATTTTATTTCAATCTTTTGAAAGATGCACGTTGCACACACAATGTAAAGCTTTACAAAATATCATAGATCACATTAAACAAGCCTTTTAAATGTTAATAAATACATGCACATACAAATCAGCATTTCAGAAAATAGACAATGAACAATTATTCCTACATCTTTGGTATAAAACTATGGAAAGATAATACATATTTATCGTAATCATTTCAAGTTCATATATTCAATAATGCTATGATTAATTCATGAGTACAGTGAACCAGCAAATGATCAATTATGCAAACACATTTCCTTGTGTTTTACATAACCACCCATGTTGTACAGTAATAACACATTTTTAATTACCGTAATTAAAAATGTGTCATTACTGTAGGCTACATTAGGCTACTGGCTTCTACAGAGTGTTACTGCAAGTCTTCAATTGTGAAGTATACTTTCCATATCATTAAATCACAACTAAATATACTAAGAAAAAATAATTGACACATTTTCAAAACACCTTTTTGAAATTAAGTACATAAGAATGTGACCGTCAAGTTAAAAGGAGACAGAAGTCACAAGGCAGGAAGTAAAAAAAAAAACAAAAAAAAAAAAAAAGGGCGAAGTATTCATAATTCCAAATGTTCATAATGCCGGAAACAATACATGCAGGGTTCCATTTCAATTTCGGAATTATGAGCCTTAGGACTTATAAACATTTTCAGAACATTTTCGTTTTCGGAACCGTTTCTAAATGAACCTTCAGAAATACCTTTTTCAAGGAGAGAAATAATGGTTAGATTATAAATGCGTGATATAGAAGGAGATTGAGGAGTGAAATATATCAATAATGTTTTAATTCTGATTTTTGTTTAACAAGCAGCAAGGCAAACGATAAAAGAAATGTAGCTTGAAAAATGTAAAAATGTAAAGCTAGTAAGCTACATTTCCTTTTCTTTCGCTTTCTAGAAGATTTACTTGAATTGCCGCTTGTACAAAAATAAGAATTGAAACATTGATATATCATTCCCCTCCATCTCCTTTTAAATCACGCATTTATAATTTAGAAACGGTTCCTGATCTCCCTCCTTTAAAAAGCCACCTTTCTATTCTTTTTCAATCATTTCAAAAGAGCTTTAAATTAATGGATGAATAAAGGTCAACTTTGAATTAACTTTGGAGAAAAGATAATCATCAAACAGAAGGTCTATTCGTTGGAGAAAGTTTTTAGCTTCACCTTGCTGTTTGATAGAGGTAAAGAGGAGGTACAAAAGACAACTAAAAGAAAGAACAGGAAACGTGGCGAGATTTCATTAGCGTGATCAAGGAGAGAACAAAAGATTGTTTGGACAAGGGTATAAAAAAGGAAATTATATAGCTCTTTTCAAAAGTGGAGGGAAAAGAAAGCATTTCAAAGAGGACAAGGAATGGTATCGAGATTGTGAAACAAGTATTTTTTTAAAGAGAGAATAATGGCAGGGGACACCAACAAATCATTGTTTTTTTTTTGTCTTCTAAAGATCCAAGTTAACTAGGGCGAAGATAAGATAATCATTAAACAAAAGATTTGTTCATGAAGCGGCTCTTTTCACTACACCTCGCCGTTGGATGAAAGTAAAGAGCTAACACAAAAGAAAATCAACTTTCAAAAGAGAAAAACGGAAGTGTATCGATCAAAAGTGTGTGATTTTAGAAAGAGAGAGCAAAAGATTGTGTGGTCTGTGTGTGTGTGTGTGTGTGAAAGGGTGTGTGGCGTTGGTGTGCTAGAGAGGGGAAAGGGGGGGGGGTTCATGAGTTTGTTGCTGTGAGAGTGTGTGATAGGGTGGGACTATGTAACTTCAAACCTTCCTCTATTGCTATTTTAATCATAAACTATTATATGAAAGAAAACATATACAACCATGTATAATCTGAGATTTTTCTATGTTTGATTAATGTAATTCATGAAGTGTCTTGTACTGTAGATTTTGTTTTATATTACTTATTGTGATAATTTCTTGTAATTTCTTGAATTTATGACGAAGGAAATAACAACAAATTAAAAAAAATTCTAGCTAAAATTCTCATATTAATTAACAGTCATGGATCGTGCCATTACAAGGTGCTCTAAATTGCTCTTCAAGATACATAGAGGACAACAATGACTGTAACAAGTTTGTTGACAGTCGTGACACAAACCTTCCATGCAGCTCATTGGATGAACTAGTTCAACTGAACGAAATAGTTCAAGATCCCATAACAGTCATGGGATCGTGCTAATAAAAGGTGCTCTAAATTGGCCGTAACCAGTAATCCATGAGATTCTGAGGATGATTTAGGCCACAGGAAGCAAAAGAGAAAGATGCTTTCAAGATGCATTGAGGACGAAGATGACTGTGACATGATGTTTGTTGACGGTCTTGACACAAACTCTGACAATGATGAAGCAACAGTTAATTTCCCAACACTACCATGTGCTCTAGTTACAGGAGCCAATAAGTTTCCAGTCATCGCTGCCAGAAATTGAACTGCAGAGTAAAATCCATTAGCATCTATGAATACACCTAGAGCCAATAAGTTCCCAGGAGCTGCTAAAACTTGAACATCAGAGGAAAATACACCCCTGACTGCAGCTATGACCAGGATGTTTGCTGCCTTGGAGGCCATAAAGCAAAAACAAGATAAGCAAGAGCAGATCCTGTCACAAGTACTGCAATTGCTTGCTGAGGCAAGTTTGGGAGGAGGATTACGCACTGCTGATGATGAGGAGGAGGCCAGGCTTCCAAACCTTCCATGCAGCTCATTGGATGAACTAGTTCGACTGAACGAAATAGTTCAAGATCCCATAACAGTCATGGGATCGTGCTAATAAATGGCGCTCTAAATTGGTCGTAACCAGTAATCTAAGTGATTCCGAGGATGATTTGGGCTTTAGGAAGCGGAAGAGGAAGATGCTTTCAAGATGCATTGAGGACGATGATGACTGTGATATGATGATTGTTGACAGTCTTGACACAAACTCTGACAATGATGAAGCAACAGTAAATTTCCCAACACCACCACATCCTCAAGTTGCAAGAGCCACACGTTCCCAGTCATCACTGCCAGGATTTCAACTGCAGAGGAAAATCCATTATCATCTATGAATACACCAAGAGCCAATAAGCCACCAGGAGCTGTTAGAAGTTTAACATCATGCTTGCTGCCTTGGAGGCGATAAAACAGAAACAAGAGAGACAAGAGCAGATCAATGTTCTCACAAATACTGCAACTGCAGCCAAACAGAGGAGTATGGACTGCTGTTGATGAGGACAGGATTCCAAACTTTCCCTGCGACTAGTCCGATGAACTTGTTCGTCTCAACGAAATAGTTCAAGATCCCTCGGCAAGAAAGGAGACAAAGCATTTCGCTGGATACTGTAGGCATGGGAAGATTTGTATGTATATGAATGCAAATTGAAGCACTAGAACATTGAATAATCAATTGATTGTAAGTTGGTAATTCCAGATTTGTATTTATGTGGTGCTAAACTTGATGTTTGTAAAGAGCCTAAGTACCTAGGTCCTTATTTAACTGATGACTTGTGTGATGATACAGATATTTATAGACAGTGTCAACCTTTGAAAGCATTTTTTCTTGTAAAAGTACTTTTTTAAACCCTATTCCTCTCACTGTTTATAGGTTATTATCTCCACAAATACTCCCTCTCTAGAGTTAAGTTGATCTCAAATCCAAGCTTATGAAGCCGAGAATTAGAATCAATCATAAAATTGAATTTGAAAAAATGTGACTTCTGTCTCCTTTTGATGTGACTGGTCGCGTATCATACGGGTCATATATACGTGTAGTTAACATCAAAAATAATTTGATCAATTCCCATATACTGTACATAAAACATAGATGTACACATGTACACATGATATGTAGAAAGCAGTTAAATTTGACTAGGATTTTTTAAATATTTTTTTCTCTGTACCCCTCATTCCCAAGGTGATTGAAAATACATATACCGGTACATGTTATTGTATATAATTTGTAGGTGAGACAGTACTTGCATGCATGACCTAAAGAGGGCAGCATCTGTATTAGGATGACTACCCCATAGACTTTCATACACTGTGTGATTATACTATTCTAGAGACAACTATACCACTCCCTGAAATATTAGTTTCATTGTAGGAGTATGAGCATTATTAACAATCAAAGCCATGTATGGGATCTCAGATGTACATACCGGTAGACAGAATGGAGTGTACAAATATTTTTCTTTCTTTTTTCACTTTTGGATGGACACATAATCAAAAAAACTTTTATTTGTGCAAAGTTAGGATATGACTGAGGTATCTAAATAGAAAGAACAGCAGAAGAGAAATATTACTTCTTATCTCTTTTTCCCTCCCATTTCCCCCCTTTTTTAATATGAAGGAAAGGTCATTTGATTACATTGCCTCAATGCCACGTAACTGCCCCAGATGGTAACATAACCTTTTTAGTAAGTGTCATGCATCTTTTAAAAGTAATGGCAAAATACAGACCTTCCATTGCAAAGTAAAATGGAATTAATTGTATAAAGTTACCTGGTCACATGTCTTGTTGAGTGAGTTATTAATTATAAAGGTACAATCGTTCAAAATCTGTTACAGCCACCAAGCTGAATTGTTCAAATTTTGACGAAATGACTGGAAATCAGATGATGAACCAGATCCCTGTTTCATAAATTTTGTTACCAATAACAACAGCCAAAGTTCTATGACAAATGTGATCCTAACCAATCTAATGTAAGAATTTCAGTAGCTTTTATCGTACCTTGTTTAATATTGAAAACAAGTTTAATGAAACAGGAACCGGATGAGAGATGAGATTACAGAGAGCAGCATGGAGAATCAAGCTCTAGTCTAGGGATGATTCCAGGTCTGATATCAGGTTGAGATGTGGGCCTTGAGTGCAAAGAACTGCTCCTTCTCTGGTGAATTCTGAAAACAAACCAGATGGTTTTTTGTTTTTTTAATAATCATTTTCACGCATCATGTAGGCGTCTTTCATCAACTTTATCCAGTTTATTCATTCTATATTAAAATTATTAACAACAATTTTGAGGCCAATGTATTTCAAAGAAGATAAAAATACAAAGGAAACTGCTTTGAAGAAAAAAAAAATGAAAAATTGACACAAATCAGAGAGTCTGTAAAGTTTTATATACCCTATTTAGATTTAGATGCTGAAAGATACATGTAGATGTAGCAAGATATATAACGTTACAAGAGACCTTTAAGAGAAGGTTGAGTTCTGGGAAGAGGTAAAAAATAATATGTGAGCATTATCATTGTTATTATGCAAGGATGGAAGAACATCAGATTACACATGTTCCCTGAAAAGCATGGCTCTTCAAATGGCTTCATATTCTAAATATGACATGAAACATCGTAAAAATTGGGGGTAAGTTTTTTCGCCATGTGCCTGTGTAGTCCCATATACATCATCTGTGTATAGTGCTTGTAACTTTGCCAAGATTTGGCCATATTTCTTATCATTTTGATGATTCCAGAACCTTGCAATACACACAAATACTTATATACTTGATGATCAACCTTTTCTGATAGATTCCACACAGTTTCTTTCACAACGCAATCACATGACCAGAACTCAACTTTATCTTTAATGCTTATGACAATCCAGAAATGAGATTATGAAGTAAAAAAAGGGAAATATTGCAAGTTTATATAACAAAGAAAAAAATGATAGGACTAAATATAACAGAGAGAGAGGGAGGGGGAAACAGAGATACAGAGAGAGAGAGAGAGTGAGAGAGAGAGAGAGAGAGAGAGAGAAACAGATAGACAGACAGAGTGAAAGACAGATAAGGAGATACAAAATAATAAGGTAAGAGTAATGACCATACCTTAAGGGGAGTTTTCCAGTCATTTTGATTGATGCCAGGGGAGGGACCACCACTTCCAATGGATGTCCTATACAGAAATAATTTTGAAATATGAAAATACAAATCTTCAACAACAACCAGCACAAAAATTAGGGGTAGTTGAGCATTCTGGTAATAAAAATATAAGTTTTCAACAAGATTGTACAATCCTCACACTAACAGAAAGGAGCTATTACAAATTTTTTTAAATGAAAAAACAAAAGAAAATAAACACAACTAAAAACTAAAAATAAAATTATCTTGCAAATGAATTCAAGAAAGAATGTCTGATTACTGGTAGGGGGTTATTTTCTCCATAATTTAGATACTTTATGTAGAGTGGAACTTCAGCATAAAGGGCTCTGATTCAATATAACAAGGTGATTTTGCTGGTCCCAGCTCTTATTCTTTTGTTTTATTACCCTGATATAAGAAGATTCCTGATATAACTTTTTTAAAGCGGACCATAGATTTCAAGATTTCTGGGTCATTCACAAAGGGCAATACAACATCTTTTTTTGTAGGCCTAATGAGCCTAAGATTAAGTATAACTGATGATGATTTAATTCCTACCTTTTGGAAGCAGGAGTGCTTGTTGCAGAGATTTCCAGCTCACTAAGCTTTGGCATAGATACATGAATGGTTCTTACCTCTGATGCTGCAGCATGCGATGTTCCTGTAGGTATGGGTCTCTGGGATGGCACCTCTCTTGCAATAGGTGACACAGGGGGTGAAGCTCCAATCAACACTCCTGTAGGTTGAAAGTATGGGGACAAACGTCAGTTGTCAATTCATAGTGGTGTTTTTCCTTTGAATTATCACATGTCACTGGGAATGGTTATGTGCAAATAATGCACCAAGCTTGTCCATCACTTGATGAGCAGTGATATGTTTATACATTTATATAGATGGTGTGCGCAAATTTTATCTACATGTACAACATTCTCACCTAATCGCTGTCTAAACATCAATGAGCTAGAATTGTATTTGATGAGCCACAATAATTTGATAACTTGAAGCTAATCTTCAGTTCTGGTAAGGACCAGACCAAATTCTTATTTTTTTTTTTTACAGATCTAAAGAAAACTAACATCACTATCAGTATCACCAAAAGGTAACTGGTAGCACATTTGGAATCTCCTGAAAGAAAAGAAAATTAGATCACATACATTTTTTTAAAGGAAAATGTGCCATACATGCTAGCCAGGACTCGTAACATACCTGTAGGTTTGGTAGAGTTCCTGCGGTCTGTAGCTTCTCCCCCACTGGTAGTAGGTCTCTGAGGAGCAGACATGCCGTCCTCTCCACCGTACACATCCTTGAGCTGCTCCAGTCTGGCCTGAGCCTCAACCCGCTGTCTGGACAGGGAGGCTATCTTCTCATTCATATCAACAGAGTTGTCCTCTCCTCCAGCAGGCTCTACCGTGCCATCTAGGGAAGATTTGTAGACAGTTTCCATGGCGATGGGATGCACATTCCTTGACAGTTGTTGCTGTTGGCGGTCTTGCCCGTTCGGTCCTACCCTGTCTGGATGCACATGAAGTGGGTGGTGTCTGTTGGTGTTGTCGGAGGCACCCTGATGTAGAATGTTCTTGATGACATTTGTTACCCCATGGTTGCCTGGAAGGGAGAGGTATCGAGTGGATGAGCTGTCCATTGATATGGTCGAAGGTGCTCCTTCCTTTTGGCCTTCAGGGTTGGGGGTATAGTTGTTAAGGAGCGGAGGTTGTGGAGAATGCCTTGATTTGTTTATGGGATCACTACTCCTCACTGCATAGCTCTGGTCACTAGAGAATTGTGATCTACTGCCGAAGAACACAGCTTGAGGTTGGTGGGTGGATCCCTTCAGGCCACCAGACAGGTTAGAGCTGATGCTTGTAGAGGCGATTGCCCCAGGGGCGAGGCCGTACGGTGAACTCATGGGAGGTTGGAAATGGTAGCCAGGTGGCTTGATAAAGTCTCTCCTATCCTTCTGCCTGGGTGGAGACAGCAGCATTGCAGGTTGGATCGGGCGGAGGTGCTGACCAGAGGAGGTTGTCAAGGTATCCGTCTGCTGTCTTGAGCCAGTAAGAGCACCAGACGTTTGTTTAAATGTTTCGCTCCCCTGTGATCTAGGATCTGTACCTTTAGGCACACTGGAAGACATCATCGACGACACACCAAACCCTGACATACTATCCATAGCTCTCTGGTCATCACCTGACTGTAATAACTGACTGCTTTGCATTCCACTGGGTACATTGGTTTGAATATTTCTGAGGTTCCCTTCAAAGTGTACATTACCTCTCCCCTGTCCAGGGCGAGAGGACATCAATCTTTCCATGGTGTGCTGGCTTAAGTTAGGAACTTGATGACCAGAAGAGACCTGGTGTCCAGTACCTGCCGTACCTTTGAGAACATTTCTTGAAGTAGCCAATGAGCTAGCTGTTGGGAACTGTACTTGGGAGGTGTTAGATTGAGCCCCAGTCGCTCCTGGCACTATATGTCCTGCGCTTTTGATTGGCAGTGTGGATTTTGTCAAGGGGATGGCTTGCAAAGAGTCTGATGAAATCATTGGAGAAGATCCAGTATTAAGGCTATTTTGTTGGACTGTTTTGAACTGACTTGAAGTAGTTGATTGAGCTGGAGTTGCTGTTGACACCTGCTTGGACATAGAATCTTGACTAAAACCTGGACCTCGCTCTGGAATATCTGCAAAATACAAATGCAAATATTTCATAGTCAAACAATACAGCTGAACGGTAAGTAGATACATATAAAGAGAAGCACAAATACTATTGTTGAACGAAGACAGATTTGTTTTTCTGCATACTAATGAAATTACTTCAAAAATGAAGAACAAAATCAATATACACAAATTGCAGTGGGTATGATACAGCCATCTGTCTAGCTAGATACCTTACTATCATGTGAAGAGCTTTGTTACCTGACTACCAAGAAAGAAAGTATGCTTGTAAAAAGTTCATCAGGGGACTTACAGTTTTTGGTCCTATCCGAGGAACATGGAATTGAGGAATAATACCTTCTGCTTGGTTTCAAACCTTGGACCTGCCAGTCCAAGGCCACTTCTCAACCACTGAGCCATGCTTCTAATCATTGATATCGGTACATGCATTTTAAGAGTACCTAATAATATGGCCATCCCTAGTAATCTGCTGCCAATGCTAAATATTGCTTGTTTCTTTCTAGCAGTCTGTAATATCACGAAGCCTGTAGGTGCTCACTTTATGCAGCTTGTAATGGGCTTATGGACGATACAGTGTGGGTGAAAGGCCAGAAACATGGAACATACATGTACCTTTCTTATCTTTTCCAGTCGTAAGTGGCAACACCTTTTCCTCTAAAAATTCTCTGTTGACCAGCAAGTGCTGCAAAGAACAAAATGAGAAAAAAACAATACAACTAATTACTAATAAATATTACTACTTTTTTCTTCTTGGAAAGGGGGAAGATTTAGTTCTCGATTGCCCCTGATTGCCCCCCAAAAAAGTCATTTACCTTGAAAGTGTGTGTACAATTGTATGGTTTACCTACAAGCATAAAGACCCCATTCCAATGTCTCCTGTTTCTTGGTGGCCCAAACATATCCCTTAAAGATATAGACCAGTTTTGGAAACACCCCTCTCTCAAAAAATGAAATGGAAGCTCTTATTACCAATCATGTGAAAGAATATGTTTTGACTATATAAATACGGGATGATAAAAATTTTACCTGGAAACCACCTACTAATTGATATATTTAATTGATATATTGTATTGTATTGCATTGTATTAGTAATATTTCATTTTTACTTTGTTGCTTTTAAGGTATTAAACATGTTGAATAATTAAAAGTTAGACAGTACCACCTGTGCGCTTAGAAACATCTGTATAAAGCGCCCTATAAATGTTATTATTATTATTATTATTTAGTAAATTATCATATCGATCCGGCCTGGATAGATATCGCGAATGCACTTCAACATCGAACAATTGGGCATATATTTCTGTTTTTTTGCGAATTTAGGTTGAAGTATTGCAAATCTAAACCTCTGAAGAAATTATTTAAACAATATTGAACAGATATTTTCCACCCAAAACCCTTGTGCGCCAATTTTACCACTTCTGGTCTATATCTTTAACAGTATCCCATGATCATGAATCAACGACTGGAGAAAATATCTTTTAGATCTCTCTGAACGAGGATGCTCTTCATACAGTCACAAATGATGTCTTACCTCTACGATCTGTAGTCTCTGTTCCATTTGATTAATCTGTTTACTAGCTTCAGCTTGGATCTTAATGTTTAGTTCCTGAGACTGCATCATGTCCTGAAAGAAGAATGATCAAGGCGTTCAACTCTATAGCATTCTATAGCACCCAATGTTTAGACAGAGTTGATGGAAACGTGATATATTTATAAGCCTACACAATGACATCAAATTAACATAATGCAAAATTCCCCCTC